>JARWCS010159355.1:0-14374 GCA_034783895.1 Geukensia demissa | reverse complement strand
TTTTTATTTAAATATGTAGGAAAATTGATGAAAATTTTCAAAAATGTGATAAAAAATGAAGCGAGTAAAGTTTTTTTTTAACTTTTGAATCTATGATGTTAGAAGCGAGCGAATCCGAAGAACTTGTAATTATTTTGGAGTGGCCTAAACATGAGTAGTTGTAACTACGCCAATTTCATTAAGTCCATACTTTTTGCACGCCAAACAAAATAATTTTAGATTTCATCATAAGATCGGGAATATTTGTAATGAAATTATTCATCTACAAAAATATTCATGCAATAATTCATAGAGAGGACAGAAATACAACCCCAACTTGACTTGGACTTTTTATGCAAGTTTTTTTGAAATGACACATCGTTGGGTCGCTGTTTGAATCACATCATAAATATGTTTTTTTTTCAAATATTTACACGGCACATGGTCTCTATCGACCTTCCCAACAAAAAGACAACTGTAAAAGTAAAAATATTTGCAATATTTTAATTTTCGCTATTCTAGCGGACCTGATTGTTTCACGAAAATACTTACCCGCGAAATGTTTATTTTAAAACTTGGCGTCATAACACGGAAAACAGGCTCATAAATGTGTTTCCGAAAATATTTATACCTTTACAGTATAATTTTATTATATATCCATTTATTATCAACTTGGACATGTATTTAAAAATGGAAATCACAATAAATATATATTTTCTAGTTCTATTAAAAGTTATTTTATTCACATACAGACGCACGCACGCACCTCCTTCTTTCAGTTTAATGAAAATATTGAACCCGGGAAGCGAGAAATATGCAAAGATGTTAACAGGCTATTGAATGCTATATTTCTGTATTTTTTCCAGAGCTGTTTCAGTTACGGTTGGTAACGGATGATGATTTCCCTAACATTCTGCATCACACGATTAATCTCCATTGTACCAAGAGCTTGACTGGTAGCTTTATTCCAAATGATAAATCAAATCTTGATCTGAGATGGATTGAATCTGTATGGAAGTACATCAACCGGCAGTATGACGATCTAAATATATTTGAAAATATACCTCTGATTCCAATTTTAACACATTCTATTGATGTTATACCTGACAAAATTGCTTCAATTGCCGGTCTCTACTGCTTGGATGGTAATTTAATGTTCACAAGTTTTGAACACCAGACACTTCCAGAACCAGTTCAAGTTGTCATTAAGTTACTTGGAATGCGTTTGCTATCACCAGAGCATACTATCAAATACATTTTACATGGTGATATTATAAGAAAGTATATTAGAATACCTACACCAGAAAATGTTATTGGATGTTTCGAAAACCCACCATCCAGTCGAGCATTAAAGGATATTGCTTCTGCTATCAATAAGGAGTGTAGCAATTCACAAAGATTAGAACTGCGACAATATCTGGGCAACCATCCCGCAGCAATTACACAGGGTTCAAAGGAGATTTTGAAAAGGATAAAAATGTTTCAAGAGTCAGACAATAAAGAAAGTGCAGTGATAGTATCATTAAAAGAAAACAACATTACGACAAGACTTAAGTCGTTTCCGGAAAATCTCTCCTACCCACGGAAATATTTAATAAATGATTACCCAGAATTGTTAAGATTATTTGAAACCATGGAGCTAACAGAAACTGAAGTTATAAGCGACATTTTAGAACTGATGAAAAACGGCAGTTTGAAATATTCTCATGACGATAAAATAAGACTAATGATTTACATAAAAAGCCTCCCGGAAAACATTATAGGGATTGTTTTACATGCAGCAAAACAAGTGGATTTTATACCGTCCTCAGATGGCAGAATACACAGAGCAAAAAACCTGTTTGATCCGTCTTCCAAGCTGCTTACAGAACTTTTTTTAAATGAAAAAGGCCGATTTCCAGATGAAAAGTTCGTTTTTGAAAATGACCTCAGCTTATTTCTTCATCAGTTAGGCTTAAAGAATGAAAGAGATATTACAGAAAAAGACCTTATTGAAACAGCAAAGTCTATACACAATGATGTTGCATCCCGACAAGATATATCAAAAGCAAAAACATTTATGGAATTTTTATCAAACAACACAGAGTTAATGTCACAGGACGGATTTCAGCAAATAAGTAACCTGATGTGGGTTCCTTATTGCAAGCAAAAAGCAAAAAGTTTTCCTGAAGGACTTCCTTGGTTTCAGAGGACAGACAACTATAGTTTATGTCTACCAAAAGAGGTGAAAAGTTACAAATACGTGAAAATAGTAGGATCTGTTATGCCGTTGGTAGACATATCTTGTGAGAATAGCGTTGCTAAATTTTACAATTGGTTTTATGAACCAGATCAAGACATCGTCATAACACAGTTAGAAATCTTAGTCCAGAGCTATCAAAAACGTGAAAACTCAAAGTTTATCAGTTTGACGAAGGAAATATTTGCTTATATCGACCGCAAAAGAATAATAAACGAGCTTACCAATGAAAGTATAAACCGACTTAGTAAACTGAATTGCATTCCTTCGAACAATTACGGATTTAAACATGCAAAACAAGTAGTTGCAAAATTTGAAAATGATTGTTTGAGGTACAAAGTGGACCTGCAACCATATTTTTTTTAACTGGCTGGGGAATTGGACTGTTTTAGTGACACGTTTCAAAGATTTGGGGTTATACCTACTGTTGATTTTAAAGTTTTGGAATCTGTTCTTATTCAGATGAATGATGCATACAGTGGAGATACAAAGGAAAAGGCGAATCCAAACGAAATACGACGTGATAGAAAATTAGCCGTCGACATAATAAGAAATGTGGTTAATATGGGAGAATCGAAATCAAGTATGTCAAAGTTGTATGTTCCAGTTAGAACCATGGACGATGGAAAACTTGCTTTTGAGAAAATTGGTAACTGCACGTATTCACCTGAATGGAAAACTGCACCTGTTGACAGCGAAATTCGATTTATTCATCCAGATCTGAATGAATTTGCTAACAACTTAGGGGTCACATCCGTTACTACAAGAATGTTAAAACGGAATACAAAATTCATCCCATGGGGACAAAAAGAACCATTGACGACGATCATATCAAATAATCTAGACAGTTATGCTGATGGATTGTCTGTTCCAAAAGAATTACTGCAAAATGCAGATGACGCCGGTGCAAGAAGTATATCTTTTCTCTTTGATGAAAGGGAAAATCTTGAGTTGCGAACAGGACTGTTTGATAAAGGCATGGCAGGATGCCAAGGTCAAGCTCTGTGGGTATATAACGATGCCAGGTTTACGGAACACGATTTCGAAAATATCATAAAGGTCGGCGGCAAAACAAAATTAAAAGATGGAGAAAAAATCGGTAAATTTGGCTTAGGATTTTGTTCAGTTTATAATTTAACTGACGTACCAAGCTTCATAAGTGGAAATAACTTAGTTGTACTTGATCCACATTATACATATTTAGGGGATGCAGCACAAGCTAACGACCCCGGTGTTCGTGTTACGGTAACAGATGACATACTTGAAATATATCCAAATCAATTCAAACCATTTGAGGGTGTTTTAGGTTGCCATTTATCTGCAGTGTCTTCAGCGAAGTTCAGAGGTACATTATTTCGTCTTCCACTGCGAACACAAACACAAGCAGTTCAAAGCTCGATAAGAGACATTCCATACGGAAGGAGGGAAATGATTGAACTTTTAGAAAAATTCATAACTGCCGGTTCTAATTTGCTTCTATTCACACAGAGTGTTACAGAAATACTAGTTTTTCACCTTGATGGAAAGAAAAAAGAGCCTGAACGCGACAAAAAACTATTGTTTAGAGCTACAAAATGTTTTCTTGCACATGAAAGCGACACAAATGAAAGTTTTCTGAGTAAAGTGGCCAAGCTGATGATCAATCCTGACGCAGAAGGTCTAGGTGCTATCCATATCATAAAGATCGAATACGAAATAAGCGAATACGCTCAGATGTTGTTACCAAATGTTAAACCCTGTACGTTAAAGCAATCATGGGTCTTATCTTGGGATTCCGGAAAGATGTCTTTTAAACTTGCACAGAGCTTAAAGGAACAGGGAGCAGTTCCAGTTGGCAGCATTGCATTGCCGGTTAACACAAAAGACCATGTAATTGAGTCAATCTCTAAACTTTCAAATATTCCAAAGGGATTTTATCACATTAGCCATATATTTTGCTTTTTACCACTGCCACAAACAACACATTTGCCCGTGCACATAAATGGCTGCTTTATGGTAGAACGCGACAGGAAAAATATCATAACGTACAATGAAGATCAGATTTCGAATTTGAACAACCGATGGAATGACGCCATATTAAATGATTCTATACAAAGTGCATATATAAACATTGTAACTTACATTGCAAAGCTATCGGAAAAGAATGTAATAGAAACCAATTATTGGACAATATGGCCAGAATTGAGAGAAAGTGATATAGAATCAAGTAAACTTGTTATGTCATTTTACAAAAATATCTTGGACAAAAATCCTGAAGTTTTCTATCGGAAACATAAAGACAATAAAACTGCTGTCAGAAGTACATTTGGTAACACATTATTTCTGGATCCTTCTTTCAGAAATCAAAACGAACGAGGGCAAATTGCTTTTGACTGCTTGTTAGAATTTTATCGTGCACCAAGACAAATTATGGATTTACCAGTAGTTGTTTTTGAAATATTGCTGAAAGCAAATCAGGACAAGAGAGACTTTGTCTTAGAGAAAGTTATCACTAAGAAAGACTATTTTCGACAATATTTCTTTCCCTTTTTAGATAACAGTTATTGGAAACCAGCAGAAAACTTGAAAAGGCGCAATGAACTGTTGATGGAAGCACTCGAGGACCAAGAAATTCATTCAGTTCTTATAAACTTTAACTGTATACCAGTCAAGAAATCTTATTCTTTAAGAAAACCGCCCGAATTAGTTTGTTCGACTGGACAAGTTAAAGATATGTTCGACTTAGAAGACGAAAGGTTCATCGATTCTGAATTTGAAATATACGATAAAACACTCCGCAATATGGGAATGATGGTTGAACGCTTATCATCAGGTATACTTGTTGAGCGGGCGTTGTCAGTACAAAACATCCCATATGACAAACAACTTAAAAGGTCATGCGCAATCATGGAATATTTAGAAGAAACAATAGATGAGCATACAACAGAGTTAGAATTACTTAGAAATATTCCATTTCTTCCAATAATGCACAGACCTGATTTTTGGCCTAGAGATTTGCCCTGGAAAGGTGATAAAGCAGAAACACACAATTGTTTCATGTCTCCAAAGGATATCTTTATACCAGAGGATAGAGAACTCATTGGATCACTGAAGTATGTGGTGGGTTATATGGAATCTATTGATAAAAGAACCTTCGAAAAGATAGGTACACAGAAGGCGAACATACACCACGTTATTGAGCAGTTGAAAACAATTGGAATGTCAAGTATTGAACCCTGTCTAGAATTAGAACAGATTTGCAGAAAATTATATGCGGCAATAAATGATGATCTTGAGAAGAACAGCGAGTTGGCAAATATCATAAAAGAATTTGGCAAACTAAAAGTGATCTACATAGATGGAGAAATGATTGAACCTTTTAAAGTTTCTCGCTATCTGGACGGCGACTGTTCGCCATATTTTTATAGAATTCCTGATATGTTCATTAGATCGTTTGACACATTTTCTACAACGCTTGGAATTCCAGAATATATCTGCATGGAAAGGTTTCTTGGCATTTTATCAATGGAAAAGGAAAAGCAAGGAGACAAAGCTATGGAGTCAACAGGCGTCAAAAGGGTTGTGAATATGCTACGAAACATTTGTATAATACTCAAACGTGAGAAGAGAGAACTGACAGAGGACGAAAGAGGTAATATATTAATACCTGACACGGCGAACATCTTACGTCAAGTAAAAAACATTTGCTTCGATGATGGATACCGTGGAATTATTTGTGGTTATCAACAGCTATACTGCATACACGAAGATGTGAAACTTGAATTTGGAATGATTGAGGCCTTAGGTATAATGTCAAAGCGGCAATTACATCTATCGCTCTTTTCAAGTTTTAGGCCATTTGAACAAAAAGAAAAACTTGTCAATAGAATAAAAGGTATTTTGACTGCTTATCCGCGTGATCATTCTGTACTCAATGAACTGCTACAAAATGCCGATGATGCTGGTGCTACAGAAGTTCATTTTGTTTTGGATTTGCGCGAGCACGGAACGAAAAACATATTTGACAACTGGCAGAAATACCAAGGTCCGGCATTGTGTGTTTTTAACAATTCATGCTTTTCAGACACCGATTTGATAAAAATTCAAGACTTAGGAGAGGGAAGTAAGATCGACGACCCTTCAAAAACAGGACAGTTCGGAATTGGATTTAATGCTGTTTATCATATAACCGATGTCCCGTCATTTTTGACACGTGGACCAAAAACACCGAATGGTGGCTCATTTTGCATATTTGATCCCCATGGTACAAATATCGTATCAGCTGCAACCGAATCAACTGGATTACGGCTTGATAACCTTAACATGCTTGAACAATGTTATTCGGATGTCTTTAATTGTTACCTGCAAGATTTATTATATGCAGATGTCGGAACATGGTTTCGATTTCCACTTAGAACAGAACAAATGGCAAAAGTATCTAAAATCAGCAACAAGATTTACGATGAGACTTCAATTGAATCAATGCTTTTGGTTATGCAGAAGAATATGAAAAAGTCCCTCCTATTTTTAACAAACATTCAGCAAATAAGTATTTCATATATTACCAAAGGCGATATGAAAATTTCTTCGTCCTCAACTGTTTACATAAGCATACCAAAAGAAGATGAAAAGCAGAAAAAACAAGACTTTTTCAATCAAACAAGAAACGATCTAAAACGTCTGGCAGATGGTCAAATGCAGATGAATGAAATATATCTACGTGACGTTCAGTATGATGCATTGATATTTGATGATTCTGAACATGTTGATCAGTGGTTGGTTGTTCAAGCTTTTGGATTTCCAAGACCAGAAGAAATTAAAAAAGAACTAATTGATGCATGTAAAAGCAAAGAGATTGTACTTTCGCCACGTGCGGGGTGTGCCAAACATATAAGATCTTTTTATAAAGAAAGTAACCGCCCGTTTAATACAAGAACTGGAGAAGGCGATGCATTTTGTTTTCTACCTCTGCCAATTCAGACGGGCTTGCCTGTTCATATACATGGTCATTTTGCTTTAAGTCAAAACAGAAATCAGATATTCGGTGGTAAATTCAAAGATGACATAAGATATCTTTGGAACCAGTGCATAATCGATCAGATTATTTCGCATGCATATGCAAAGGTCATGGCAGGTTTTCAGAAATATGTAAAAGATTGTAAAGATAGGAATGAATTGAGGAATTTTTTCTCATGCTTCCCAATATTCAGCGAGGCCAAAGAAGATATTTGGAAAGATTTGACTTATTCAACATTTGCTTCTATAATTAGGCAACAGTCTGTTGTGTTTCCAGTGTCTAAAACATATATTCCACACGAATGTTCTGAACATAAATTATCAGAAAAGGTCCTGGAAAATAAAAAGTTCCATGTAAATGAATGGGTTCCCCTAAAATCGAACAAAAGTGAGTTTCCTGCCTTATTCGATGGTCTGTCTGCCTTCTTGTCAATCTGGTCATTTCAAAGAGGTACGGAATTTATGCCAATAAAGTCAATGAAAAGAAAATGTATGTTTTATATAGAGAAAATATTAAGAGATGTATTGATTGATGTAGGCGTGAAACTAATATGTATCCCACATATGATTTTCAAAAGCATCAACGATGCTTGTCAATATAAAATACACAAACAAAAAGGAATAACAGATCAACCTGTGATGAAACAGTGCATATGTGCAAAGGAAATATCACAACAAACAGTCCTAAATTATTTGAAAAGTAAAGAGGCGGCAGACCGTTGTCAAATTGGTGGTTCATTGGATAGCACTATGATAAGAACAATTCCTAGACTCAAGTCTATCTTGGAATTTTGTCTGTCGGATGAGACATTGAAAATAGATAACTTATTGGATGTGCCATTGCTTGTAAATAATGACAGCATATTATTTACATTTAAAATTGAAAATGGCATAATTTTATCGGAATATTGTGATATTCTACCTGGATCACGAAAGCGATTTGTTCACCGGCAAATAGTTGAACCACTCCAACGATTTGTACTAAGTTTTGAAGTTTTGGAATTATTAAGATTGTCTGACTTATTGTCTGAAACTCTCGAATGTTCAGAATACAAAGTATCCGGGCCTAAAAAACTGATGGAAGGTGCTGAACTACCAAATGAAAAATGGCTATTCGAGCTATGGAACTTCTTAAATACACACGACAAAATTCCAGATAGCCTTTGGGATTGGTGTTTGGTGCCATGCATTTGGTTAGACGGGAAGTGTATGCTTCTCTCTTTTCGTAGAGCATACATTATTTTTCATCCATTTTATACCAATCTTTCAACATCTATAACAATAAATGATATTGCCAAAAAACTTCAAATTCCGTATCCAAAAATTGAAATTTGTGGCACAAAGCATTTAACAGATTTTGTGGCAAATGCATCTAACCCTGGCAAGTTTATTGACTGCTTGCATTACCACAAAGATTCGTTGGAATGGCAAAATCTTCAAGTCAAAAATTGTGACCAGCTTCTGACATTTTTCAACGATTGTATATCTTCCCTTAAGGTCTCCCAGAAAATGAGGCTGAAGCATTTTCGTGTTTTTACAACAGTATCTGAGAAAATTGTTGAGATTGGAAATGTTGATAATGTTCTTGTTGTTAAGAGTGAGTACGATATGACAGTTTATGATGGAATTGATTACTTATGTCAACGCACAAAAACTGTCCTTATAAAATATAATCCGTGCCATGAAAATCTTTACACGGAAATTGGTTGTAAACTCTGCTATGAATCCAAGAAAACAAAAAAGCAACGGGGATATAAACATAAGCATCCAATGCTCAATCTGTATTGTAATTTTATTTTACCAAATTTCTCGCTTATGAATCCAGATTGTCATCTTTCGCATTTAGTGTTTATCCGCGAAGAGCTTCTTACATACAATGAAATAACAAGCGCATTGAGAGACCTGAGTTTTATACAGTCTGGTTCAAGTCTAGATAGAGCTGTCAAATATTTTAGTCCACATGACGATTTGTTTCTTGAGTTCTGTGAACTTAAACTGCCACCAAATCCATTTTCACATATTGAATGGAAAGAATTTATGGAATATGCAGGCATGAAAACTACAGTTACCCCAAAAGAGTTTGTACGTTTCGCAAAGGAGATCCAGCGGGTTGGAATTACTCCAAATACAGAAAGGCGCTCGAAGTTATTAATCGATAGGTTGCTTTCATGGCCAAACCTTAAAGACGAGACGCAATTTCTCATATCAATAAGTACTATAGCATTTGTCGTGTCGTGTTCATTGCCGGAGGAATACACATATATATGTAAACCTACAGAGTGCAAACGACTCATGTCGTATAAGGATTCCGTCTGTCAACAGCAAATAGATCTTTGCTGGAGCATGGAAGTTTTACTACCCGACTATGCAACGCAATTTGACAGTGTTGTCAAAAAACTTTTAGGAATAAGACAAAAACCAAAGCTAGTGTCTGTTGTTTCACATATTCATAAAATATGCGAAAGTCCCAAGAAAAGGCGTAGGAACCGTACTAATAGATTTTTCATTAAAGACGTTATGCAAAAAATTTATGAGTTCCTTGACAATGCGGGGGGTGAGTATATGAACGAAGCAAAAACAATGCTGTTACAGACACCTTTTATCTATATTGTTGAACATGATATGTTTTTGCCAGCAGGAAATGTAGTTTTTCAAATAAAGAAAGAAATGGAAATTGATCCATACTTATTGAGGTGCTCTGAACTCTACGGCAATTACTTTAAGCTATTTCGTAGGTTTGGAGTGTCAGACAATGTAACTATTCATCATTACGTCAGAGTTTTAGGGACGATCAACACAACTGCAAATGCTTCCAGTTTATCACACAGTGAACTTCAGGCATTTAAACTTGCATTTATTGGATTACTGAGCAGTCTTAAAGAAAATTCTTCTGATATCCTCAAGGAAGATTTCACGGAACTTTACTTAATAAACGAGAAAAATATCATGAGACCAGCAAAGGATTTGACTGTCAATGATAATGAGAGTTTTTATCAAAGGCTAGGTAAAACATCAGCGATAGAATTTCTGTGTGATTTAAAACCAATACAACACTACAGTTTTGATCCTGTATTGTTATTGATGACTCTACCGCAAAGTTGCCGGCCAGCAAGTCTTTCTCTGTGTGTTACAGAGATTCTTGTAAACAGCGGTCATCAACGACAAAGCGAGATGACAACGAAACTCGAAGCTTTTTTGTCTGGTGATAAATTTATCTATATCGTAGATCGCTTATTAAAGACATTTCAGAAAAAAATGAATACAAAAGTAAGTAATGAAGTAATTCGTGAAATTTTTGACAAATTGAAAAAACTACGTGTTGTTGCTCTCGTTCATCTGGAAACAGTATTGGTATATAAAGGAGAACATATACGCTACACTAAACGGCCACTGTCAGTTTTTTATGTTCAGGAAAGCAACATGATATACATCAAATACGAAAAAGAATTATCAGCATCTTGGATGCAAAAGAATGGATGGTGGCTTGCGATGGGAATTCAAAAAATTACGACAAATAAGGTATTACTTAACGATATACAACCAATGCTTGCATTTATTGAATCTCCGTTTGAAGAAATTGAAGAAGAACTGAACAATTTCGGATTAGTAGATGTGGATTATAAGTTTGAGGGTGTGTCGTGGATTCCACTTCCTGGAACACCTGTCCCAAGAGACCTTTTAGGATTTTTGAGTTCAGAATTTTTTCATTTTCAAGCTGGTGACTACGCTGTACTTGAGTTGTTTGACAATGTTGGCGAAAACAGCGAAGGGGAAAAGTCGGTTTACATTTATGTTAAAATAGTGCTAAAGCTGTCCACTGAAGATGAAACGTTTCCTCTGTATTTAGTAAATACCGGTGATGATTCTGAAGAAGAAATTAGATCACACAAACTATATAAGGTAATACGTCCAGATCCGCCCACATCAGCGGAAGTAGAAGCATTTTCAAATGACAACACGACTTGTTGTAACGAGAAAAAGAAAGAACTATTTCAAATGGTTGAAAAAACTCTTGTAGATGCCTGGCGATTGGAAATTGAAGAATTCAAAAAGATTGTCCGTCGTTTAATTTTGCGATGGCACCCAGATAAAAATAACAACTGTCCACTTTGCTGTGAAGTTTTCAAACATTTAAAAAAATTCACAGCGAGATTACAGGCAGGGGAAATCGATGTTGCTAAAATAGAAAAGCACAGGAGTTTTGGGCAATACAATTGGGAAGAATGTCTTCGGCGAGCAACTGATTCGACTAGGGAACATGGGGCAAACGCAGATGAATATACGTTCGACGTTGATAGGTTTGCAGACATACTTAAAAATAGGCGTCGAGTACCAAAAGATAAACAATTTAGAGATGCAACATATCCAAACCCTCAACCTGATATGGCCGAGGTGTGGATTAAGCAAGCACAACACGACCTTGACGTTGCACGGACTTCATTTGAAACAGCCATGGATAAATCGTACAACTGGGTGTGTGTCCAGAGTCATCAGGTAAAAATATAACATATATAGGCAGCGACCATTTGATTTTCGGAGAGGGTAGCTATAGATTTTTTTTTTAAGTTTGCTTTGCGAAAATGGGACAAAATAATTTATTTTAGGGCAAGTAACAAAAGGAGTGGTTTAAAATTATGACAAAAAATGGTTGCTAAGGTTAAAAAGTTAAAAATGAAATGTTGCACATTGAACCTGACCGTGCTGAAGAGATACGTATTTGCAACCAAACCATCTGAGATTGCAAATATCAACTAAATTTAATTGTATTTCTTAGTACAAGTAATATATTAGAAACTCAGATTCTGAGCCTGTATCGCTCCGCTGGCATAGCAACCTCCCATAGTATGTTGCTTACTCTTTTCTTTAAACTTGAAAAAGCGGTTTCAAGCCAAAAGACTGTTTGATATTAACCAGTCAGAAACAAGAATTGTCAGTGGCAGTCATACTTATAATTCGGTCGCTATACTTAACTTTAGACAGTACTTCCAACAGAACATCTTGTTATGTTTTGTTCTTTTTATAGTTACTGGATAAAAAGAAACTTGTACACAGACCTTAGGCGATTATAATAAAATTTAAAAGAAAGAATATGAAATTTATGCCAGAAAGACACAATCCACATCTTTTCTGGATTTTGCACCGCATATTTCCCCGCTAAGCCGTTACCCCTAGTTCACTAAACTAAAACATCGGACAATGATAAACAAGAATTGCCAATGGCGGACATGTTTCTTAATGGAACGCGATGAGAAAATTTAATAAAGGATCTGCCCTGACTATGCTTGCTGTTTAATCAAGCGTTTTTGATTTGACGATTTTTATGGAAAAAATAAAGATCTGCAAAACTGACCTTTTTAACACTTTGATCCCTTTTTATACAAAATAGGAAAAATCTACAAAAATGCTCAGGATAACTGTTGTTGTATTTTTTCAATCTGTTTTTTTTTCAGTGAAAATAAATAACAAGTTTCTATGGGTCGAGAGGTTTTTAATCCACTTTAAATTTCTTAGTTTTAACGGGTTTTATCAATATCATTTTTTTTCATTTTTCGGTATATCTGATGCGTCGATTGGACAAATTTGACTGAACAACCACCAGTACATTGACATCTTCAGCATGGAATATTTTTCGTTCATCTGACCTGAATGGAAATGCGATATGTCACTTTTTGTTTGCCAATAATATATTTTAGTCTTTTTATGAAACCGCTAATTGACTAATCTTTCAAAGAATATTTTCTTCTAGATTATTTCGAGAGACTCTTTAAGATATGTTAGCAACTTTCGTGCAGGGAACTTTTAAAGTACTTTGTGAAACGATCGCTAGTTTCATAAGATAGACTCTACATAAACACATTCATCATCAACTGTTAATGTGCACGACATATTTTGAACGCCCCACCCCCCAAAAAACCCCCAAACAAACAAGAAAACAAAATAAACAAAAGACTAGTGTCATCTTACATTGCGCATTCTATTGGTCATATTTCAATGCACACTTAGTCAGCATGAGATCCGAACTTATAGTTAGTCCAAAAGAGAAAAAGACAATACTCGAAACAAACAAAAGGCAAAACGGAAACAAAAACAAAAAAAAACAAAAATAGAAGCTCGGATTCAGTTACAAAACAGAAGTACAACCAAGTGTCATTTTACATTGCGAATTCTACTGATCATATTTCAATACAGTATCAGAGGGATACGACCACACTTAGTCAGCATGAGATCCGAACTTATAGTTAGTCCAAAAGAGAAAAAACAATGCCCGAAACAATTAACAAAATTCAAAACGGAAACAAAAAGAATAGAAGCTCGGATTCAGTAACAAAACAGAAGTAAGAGCAGGAGCTGCAGAAGAGTAAGCCTCCTCTGTCCTGAGCGCGGCGCTTAAAACATTATTTTTTTAATATGGACTGATCAGGGTCGGTAAGCATACTCCGTTACACGCGTGACACCTATTGTGGAATCCTTTATATCTAAACGATGGAAGGAGTCGTGATACGGATATAAACTGACTTTCAACTAAGATACAATGAACAGATTATATAACCTCCTTGACACAGTTAAAATGTTTGATACAAAATCCCAAATAGAGTTTAGTGTACACTGAAATACTTTTATGATACTGTGGTCCAATTTATTAAGAATATTGATTGAAAAGGGACGGCAAGCTCCCTGTCATTAACATCGAATCGGATGATCAATAAAAATTAACATATCGTGCGGAATTAAGTTTTGTTGAATTACCACAAAACGGTAAAAGACTTGAAAAATGCCTGTAGAAGCTTTATTATCTCCAAAAATCATTTGAATCCAGTCGATCCTAAATTGCGTATAAAAATTTCAAGGTTGCAAAAAGTAGGGTTTGTCAGTACGAAATAGGTCTTGTATTAACTTATTTTTTGCTGTATAGCTAATGACAAATAAAGTGGGAAGGTCTCGATACAAATGAATTGTACCAAAATATCAAATGGGCTAGTTCGATAACAAAAGTAAACATGCGGAAACTTCTCATTTTAATTACAGTAAAACTTGCGGAGGTGTCTTCCCATTTATCCAACTTTTGAAAATTACCTATTCCCACTTATCCAACTTTAGATTTGGGTTAATTAAGGTATTGTCTGTTTAGAACTAAACAGGTGTTTTCAGTAAAATATGACA
>JARWCS010159245.1:0-14377 GCA_034783895.1 Geukensia demissa | reverse complement strand
CCAAACAAATCGAAATGGGAAGCCAAATCCGACGGCAGGGACCACTACTAAGTGCATTACTTTTCAAGGCCTTTCCGAAAGTACTCTTTGTTTCTGAAAGCTAGGTCAAAATCCGAGTACAATTGTTAATATACCTGATTTCTTAATCTAAGAAATCAATCAAAACACGTTCCATTGGATTAAGTGTTAAAATATCATTAACAGCCAAAGAAAACAAAATATTTTGCCAATGCCAAAAAAATAAAAATTATGGATCATATAGGACCAAAATGTAACAAAATAATGACTAAAATAGTTTTTGGGTAAATTATCGAGTAGAGAGTAAATGTTGATTCAAAAGAGCACAATATTTAAAGATCATGAAATAGTGTTATAAGGGATGAATTTTCAATAAAGAAATCGTTCATGAGAAGCAAACCGACATATTTAGCAATATGGTTCCAGTTTTAATCACATGCTATTTTTTGCTATAATTGTAAGAGAAATTCCGAAAGAGCAAATGACTTGTGTATTCTTTTAATATATTAGATTTGAAGCTAAACTTTGACAAATGTTTAAGTCCAAATTATAATATGCAAGAAATAAAACACTTACAGTTTACGAAAGCTCCCAAGGGCTTGCCAAAACACATGTAAGATTGAGTTCTGTAAAGTTTAACGTTTTAACAACCATAAGGCTAGTGGAATTTATCATGGCGAGATGCGCATTGCAGTTTTCGGACTTGTTGGTAATAATACAGTATATTTCTCCTATAACATTTCATATATCGTGTACTAATAAAATGGTCAGATTTTGCTTTTTCTGTACTTTCAACAAAAATGTCACTTTTTGGTCAGTTTTTGGTCCAAAAAATGTGGAGCAAATCCGTATTCACTCTTCGTATTTATATATTTTATCTATTTTTACATTATGCAAACGATATTGAAATGTCTTAACTGAACTCTGGTGTGCTCAATACATTCTGCACTGAAAATTATCTAAAGTACTAAAAAAGCAAAATCTGACCATTTTAGTACGCGATATATGTCGAGTTTGTGACTCGATTAATGAAAACGAGAAAATTGTACGTTTTTGGTCGTAAGGGAACATTGCAGAATATTGTCATGGTAATATCGATGTCATATTTTAAAATACCATAGTTAATTTCTGATCTTATCGTACCTTGTCCTTTTGTGAAAATGATCCGAATTAGCATTTTTCTACATTTTTTTTTAGTTTTAAGGCCTTTGTTCTTTTTGTTTCCGTTTTATCTATTATAACTCTATGTCAGGCTTTTGTGGAGTGTGATTTTCGAGCTTTATAAAATTATTTGTGCGTTTCTGCCTTTGTATTTAATTTTAATCTAAAAAAGAATTATCCCATAGCTAAAGGTTTATGTTTTACGGTAGGAAATAACGTTTTACATACTAATAACTGCCCCTGAATTTCTCTACAGAGCTTAAAATACATTATGATTGCAAAAAAGTATTATTGCAACTTACTTGCACTTTTTTCAATCTACAAAATAAACACTATTTTATAAGCATACGGCAGACAGTTTTTCTTACGTAACGTTTTTACACGTTCCAACAAACTCTGACATAGAGTATATAATAATTTTCACTTGTAAACATTTTATTGATCATTAATAATCCAAAAATTCATTCATTCATCATTTGTTGGTTCCATCAAAGTATGGCTTTAAATTATCATCTAAACCATTCGTCTGCTTATCAGCTTCATTCTGTATCAAAATATCTTAAGATGCTCAATTCATTAACTTTCTTACATGCGAAATGCGGCGTTTACCAACGAGATTAAGGTCCTCAGGAATAACTTTTTTATTACCTTGAATAGTCCTTAACTAACCCAGCTACACAATGCAGTCTAAAGAACAACAGACTATTCATTAGATAGTATCTAACAGTATTTTTGATTGATTGGTCATTATTTTCATCCCTAAATATTGCATGCATGACGGAAGTATGACCACTTGATTTGAAATAAATTAAAATACAAAAGTACCAATGTCAAATAAATATTGAGAATTTTTGTATGCTATATGTACCTTTCAAGAAGTAACCTCTCATCAGTAGCATATGAGGCAGAACATACATACATTTGTAGGAAGTCCAAGATCCAAACATAGCAACGGAAGCACTCAAATCCAAACATATCGAAATGGGAAGCCAAATCTGACTACTAAGTGCAATACTTTTCGAGGCCTTTGCGTATTTTCAGTGCTCTAGAATTAAAACATATGACTAAATTTCTGTTAAAATGTTTAGCAAATTTCATGTCAGACAAGTCGGACAACTGGGCTGTTGAATAGCCACGGGGACTCCTGGTCCACCAGCAGAGGCATCGCCATAGTGGTTTCCAAATACAAGATTACCAATGATGAATAAATACGGAGAACTTTTGTTATGTACATTTCAAGCAGTAACCTCTCAATTCTACTTAAAACGTGATTGATTCACTGAACTATATTTTTAACCTTGCTTACCCACGAGGAAACAGCCGGCATAAAAACCATATCTGACATTATGTGGACACCTTGCACACCAGTCGAGTTCTTGCTTCTAAATATTGCATAATTAGTGAAAATACCAATTAAAATGTATTTGCTATAAAGCGGCTGTCTCCACGGACCACAAACTACAAGTGTTGCTGTTGTTCTCTTTCATTCAGAACAGAAAGTGACATTTGTCACTCCACGTATCTTGTGTATGGTTGCTGAACGTAGTACACTGATATTAATATAATTTACATGTATATTGGTATTTTGTGATACATTAATTCAGTGATAAAATTACACAATAGAATAAAAATATGAGGTTTTTCCTAGAATTCCTAAATTATTGGTCATTTTTGCAAAAATGCAGGAAAAAGGACATTTGGAATTTTCCTTTTTTATTTTGGAGACTGTTATATTTGCGTTTTTTATTACACAACTTTTAGGCTTAAAATAAAAGCATTGAAACTAGTTACAGGTAGAGGGTCCAAAGTTAAAACTATTAATAGCTCTGATGAGAAATTCCCATTCAATAAACTCAAAGGCCTTTTCAAAGTCTACTAGAATTAATAAACCAGTTTTGTTGTTCTCTTCAAGGTTATGCATCTAATCATATAAAATCCATGTGTTCTCTCCTATGAATCTATCTCTTATAAATCCCTTCTGAGTATCACTGATAAAATCAGGCAAAATTGATTCAATTCTTTTTGCTATAGCAGAAGAATCGATTTTTATATCAGTGTTTAAAAGACTAATAGGCCTCCAATTACCCATGTACCGCCTATCTTTTCCTTCCTTTGGAATACCACTAATTACACTTTGGTACTGGAATTCAAAAAAGCTGGGAATCTCATAACCAAAATAGAGTGATCTGTAAACTAATGGACCAATATTTCCCGAAAAATATTTATAGAAATCTACTGTAAATCCATCAGAGCCCGGACTTTTATTCATTTTTTGTGTTTTTTTTTAATGAAACACCACATTCATCACCAGATTTTTTTCTCAGTGAGTTTAACATTATGTTGAAAGTAAGTTTCACCGTCAGACTATAAACCTCTTTATAGTTTTACCAATCAAATTTTTCTTCTCTAGCTTACAAAAATAGTAAGAACATTTTTCTCCATCTTCCTGCCAGTTTGTACGTGATATTATAAGTAATCCCTCAATCAGCTTATCTCTGGTTTTTTTCTAAATCGATCTGTTTCTGATTAAGTATAGTTTTTACTTTGTTATTTAGATTAGAATTCATAGAATCCTCTAAAATCTGTATATCTTTTTCCAATATAGTAGTGACCTCCTTTTCTGATTTTGATTTTGTTTTACTATAAGTGACTGATAAGCTTTTGATCTTCATCTTTAGAATTAAAAAAAAAAATTGGTCATAACAAGTAATTGAGAATTAAATTTTCAATAACCCTTATCATACTCTGCAAGACTGGCAGAAAAATAGGTGAGGTTGACGTGATGTACATTTACTGGAAAGCACGGATCAACCAATTCAAAAGTTTTAACTATCTCTTCAATTTTGTTCCTGGAATTTGGATTTCTGTCGTGAATAGTATTATAAGTATTTGTTTTGCACTACATTCCAATCACCACACAAAAGACGCCTTGTGTTTGAAAATAACACAAAATTCTGTAATATTTCATGAAACAGTGAAGGCTTATCAGTATAAAATCCATAAAGACAAACAAAGGTTAATCTTTGTTCCAATAAACTCAAATCTGAAATTATGCACCTCTCCTTTTGGTCAGTTTTTAAATTATGGATTTCAAAAGTGAGACCCTCCCTAAACATAACCATAACACCAACACTTATATTATTATGATGGCTGAATATACATATATTACCCCATTCAGCTTTTCAGCGTTTTGCAGTGCTACCAAGTGTTGGTTGCTAAAATTACAAAACAAACGTTTCAAGTTCAGATTTATCTTAGTGTCCAGTAAGTATATATCTGCTAAACTTTATGTCCTTTTGACGAGTGCTCTATGTAAATTTAAACAACTTATCATAAGTAACTGTAAAGAGAGCTTATGAATATAATGGTATAAATAATTTATGAAGTGTAAATAAAAAACTGGATATATTACTGGCTTTCGGGAAACCATTTGAAATTACTGATAAATATGATTTCTCTACTTTTTTTACTTCACATTCCACAACAGAAATTTTCATATTTTATTGAATGGTGTTTCTATAAAACAAAGCATAAGTAGATTTGCTGTAATAGAGAAAGGTCATTTTTCTGACGAAAAAGACAAATATAAAAGATGTACTTACTGGACATGTGAGGAAATGATTGATTCTGTTTATTTCCTTCTAGATAGCATTTTTTTAGGTGTCGGAAGTAAAATTAATAGACAGGTCGTAGGAATTCCAATGGGAATAATTTTGCTCCTTCAAAAGCAGATTTGTTTTTTTAATGTTATGAATCTCAGTTTATGGCCAAATATCATAAGGATTCTTCTTGAACTGATTTGATAGACAAATTTACCTATCGCTACCTTGATGATAACTTTTCCGTTCATAATGCAGATTTCTAAAAATACACTATCGAGAACCACCCAAAAGAATTATTCTTGAATAAATCCAATAACAATAGCTTCAAATGACTGGAGTTAGATATGTATATTTCTCAAGTAAAATATAACAAAATTGTGCGACCAGAGGGACGATTTCTCAATTCCAATTGTTAGTTTCCCCTTCCTTGATGGGACGATCTTTTGGCTCCTTCGTAAGATGTATTTATATCTCAACTTGTTCGGTATGTCGTGTTTCAGAACATAATCTCTGTATAACTGAAAAATTATTAAGTCAAGGCTTTCTTTACCTCAAATTGATAAGCACATTTACTTAATCCTTTCAGAAATAAGAAGAGATGACATTAAAATGGATGTGCTTGTAATCATCTTATTGCTTTGAGATATCGCATCTTTTTTACCGAAATGTGCTAAATAAAGCTCGGAAATTTAAACAAATCCGTTTGGTCATAAAATTAATCTTCATAAACTAATCCGTAAAAGGATATCGTTACAGCCTTATTATTAAATCGTTAAACATGATTTTAATTGGTAGTACATGTAAAATTTACTTTCTTGTTAATAGCTTAATACGGAACTAGACTGTTTCTATTTGCTTTGACGTTTTCTAACTCCTGTTTATATAATTTTATATTTGAATTAGACTTCTAATAATATTTAAACTCTAAATTCAATTGAACGCGTTTATATTGACACTTAGTGAAGGAAAACTTGGTTTCTTAATCGGTTGCTTTTGGGTTTTTAACTAGCAGCCATCAATTGTAAGTGCTATTTGGAGGCCGTTACTTTTCTTGTATTTTGTATTAGTTTTAATTGTTTTAGGGCCTGGGTGGCCGAGTGGTCTAGGTAGTTGATTTAAACTTACCTGTACAGATCACTGTAACCTATCACCAATGGTGCGTGAGTTCGCGCCTGGGTTTGTACCATACCTAAACGGGTTGCGTTTAACTCGCATCGCACGTGATAAGGTTTGTCAGTTACCTGCCCAAGGTCGGTGATTCTTTTCGTGTACTCCGGCTTCCTCCACCAGTAAAACTGACCTCCGCGATAAGACTGAAATATTGTTGAAGGTGCCGTTAAACCCAATTCAAACAAAAAAATAATTGTATTTGATTTTGGTTTTCAGTATCAATCCCAAGTGTTAAAATCATTTCAATCGATTTGTATAGTGTATTTTTTATTGTTCTTTTGTCACACTACTGTTCCAGGTAAGGGAAGGGATGAGCGCTCACCAACCGGCTTAACCCCGCCACACATGTATGTGCCTGTTCCAAGCCAGGAACCTGTTTTCTAGTGGTTGTCGTTGTTAAATTAGTCATGATTGTTATTGTTTACTGTTTATCTATAGATTAGATCGATTGACGTATTTTATGTATAGATTCATATTTTGTATTTCGGGGCCTTTTACAGCTTCCGTTCTGGTATGGACTCATAGCAAAAGTTTAAATTCGACTCTCATTTGGTTGTTGACTGTCTCATGGCCAATCATGCCACATTCCCTATTTTTATAATTTTAAATCAAGTAACATCAGAACACAACAACAAAAGCATTCACTGGATTAAATTTTCCTGGCTTAGGACAAGCACATAAAGTAAGGGTCGTGGTGTTATATTTTAGTAAGTTCTTAACCCTCCGCCTCTCTTTCTTCACTCTACTAGATTCAAAATCTTCATCAGTGTACTTACAATCCAGTTACATTGTAGGATCTGCCACTTGCTTCACAAAACCTCTTTCCAAATTACTGACAGTTATTCAATCAGAACTAAAAGACGAGCTCCAGAAGTACTGTGAAATAAGTCACTCATGTGGTGTGAATCAAATGTGGATTCCAAAAAAATCCAAAGATCTGTTAGATTGCCTGAAATCAAGGTCCCTTTCCTCTTGCAATAGCATCAGAACATTTGATTTTTTCACCCTGTATACTACTATTCCACATTTAAAACTCAAAGAGAAATTTAGACCCTTAAATCATCTCTGTTTTGTTAAAAAAAGATGGCAAACGCAGAAACAAAGGTTTGGTTCTAGGAAGGGACAAACCTTATTTGTTATTAACCACTCTGATTCTAACAAAAAGAAATCTGAAGTTGGCATTTGCGGAATGCTAGATTTTTTTAATTGACAACATTTTTGTAATATTTGGCGGATGTGTGTTTCAACAGACTGTCAGAATTCCAATGGAGATCAACTGTGCACCCCTTCTCGTTGGTTTATTCCCTTTTTCGTATGAAGCAGACATCATACATAGCCTTCTACAGACAAAAGAGAAATAGTTGGCCCAATCTTTGGGTTAATTAATCAATATCTGTGTAAGGAAGCGATGAGTTTTTGATATTGGTACTAACAATTACAGTGTTAATGTTCTGACTTCAACGTCGAACCTGTACCCTTTGTGGTTTGTTTAAAGAAACAAATTTAAAATAACACTTTTTTATTTGCTTTATATGAAATGTTTCCATGAAATGTAGGATGTTGTTTGCCCTATCGACCCCCTCGATGGTTTGATGGTAAACATGCTGACCTTATGTTGGAAAGATCATGAGTTCGTTTCCCAGGTGTATTCAAACCATACAGATTTAAATTTGTATTTGCTGTCTCTGTGCTTAGCAAGCAGCATCTAGGAGAACGAAGAGAGACTTGGTCGGCCCAGAGTCAGAATATGAGCCTGCCACGTCTTCCACAGGACTGTTTCTTTCTTGAGCTAGAACGCTAAAAATCCGGCTCGGCATGTCGGTCAAGTACAAAGCACATATCATTCAACGCCACTAGTCATTAATATGATCTGAATATTCGTAAAATATTTCCCTCTGACGTTGAGCGCCATAAAATAAATCGATCATTTACCTAATGTTTCAAAATTTTCCGTTTGAAGTAATATTTTTTATTAAATATTTGCAACGGTTATAAAATATTGTGAATGTGATATATGTATCACTACTGCAAACGTTTATTAGTCAGATGTAGTAAGCAATCATTTAAGTCAGAAACTGTCGTACCAACACTGGTAAACCGTACTAGTTGTGACATATAATCATCATATAAAGTAGCCAAAATACGCTTTGACCAACAAAATGAACTATTGGAACAGACAAACTGTCGATTATGTTCTAAATTTTAGTTCATAAACAACCCTGTTATTTTTTTAATTCAAATGTAAATTGGGTTACGGGAATTATTGATAAAAGTTTTATTCAAGTCAACATTTTGTGGATAATTTTTGAAAAAAAAAAAAAAAAATACGCGTGATGATTTTTAGCTTAAACATCATCCAGATATTTAAAGTCATTATTAAACTTGACCACTACATCCTCTTTTGAAAGGTTATAAATTGTGATTTCTAATGATATAACAATTAAAATGCAATGAGAGGAGCCAAGTTAGTTCCAATTTTTATGCCGAATATTTTTCGAAAGACTTTGTTGCCAAATCATGCATAAATATTATAAAGGAAAGATTCGACCGCTGTAACCATGCCTGATGGTAACCAAAGTATGTATTTAGTATAAGGTCCATCGCCAAAAAGGAATTATTGTAGCGTATGAAAGTACAACCATAATTGTTGAATGACAATTGATTAGATATGAAAACTTTTCCTTAAAATAAGTGTATCTGGTAAACTAGTATAAAGTGTACAAATATCATGGCTGTCCATTGTAGAAAAGGAGACGTTAACATGCCGATCGCCATTACATTCTAATTTTCTCCTAGATGATCATTGCATCAGAATCAACTAATTACAGCATACTACGTCTAACGTGATAGTCCCATGACTATAAGGGAGGAATTAAAAAAAAAACACTTTAGATATTAAATAAATTGATGACTTGAAATTGGCTTTTGAACAAAAACATAAATTTTAATTATAAATTTCGACTTCGAAATTTCTATTATAAACTACCATATATATATATATAGCTATATTCCTGCTTGACTGCCTATGGTGAAGTTGATTTGATACGCTCGAATCTGTTCCAAATATTAGGCTTTCAAATGAGAGCGTTGCTGTTTCGCGTTAATTAGTGCAACAAGAGTACTCCCAATCATTGGTAATTTGTATTTCCAATCAAAGTTGATATCATCCCTATCTAAATTTTATAGACGCCAACGTGAATTGGTTATTCCAAATGATATCAGTGTCGCTCAACCAGATGAAGACCTGTTTCCGATAATCCAATAATGAGTTGACCTCTTCTCGGATTGACCTTAACCTGGATAACCTGTTAACGTTTCCACGATAGATGTTGCCCGCAAAAATGTTAAATGTTATCAAGGCCAACTGTCAAACATTATCTTAGCCCCTGTAAGTTTCCTTTGAAGCCATATTTTCTATTATTAAACAATAAATGCTTGAAATGCTATTTTTGTTTTTAACAATCTTTTGTTGCTTTTTTGCAACTTTTTCAATCGTTTTTAAGAGACTTGATAACAAACCGTAATGCTCCTTTCGGACAAATTTTGGGCATTAATATAGTTTAAAATGAAAACCTATGATGGAAAAAATTGCGTCCTTTGCAAAGCTTTCTGTCTGAATTTACAATTTACTATGACAGAAATAATTTTTATTTCTTTTAAAGAGATTTGATAACTCCATAAATGCAATTGCTCTTAAACTGTAGACAAAAACCGTTAAAATTTTTAATTCTTAAAGACCTGTCATGTGTACCACGCAACTGTGTTGACTACGGTTTATCTGAATATAGGCTTAAAGGTCCATATCAAGCAAATTTATTTGATAGCTGTCTTACGAAACAAAAAAAAAGCAGTAATACGTCATGGTTGTCTCACGTCCTGTTTTGGAATATGTTTCGGGGGATCAAACTATTTATACTGATAATTACGAAACTTGTAAAGTATGTTCTCTATTGTTCATCAATATCATCCTGATTGAAATTGACAAAGAATATTTTCCCACATTTTGATGGATAATTGGATTTATTTATTTCATTGATTCAGGTTGAAGTTTTTTTTCAAATTGGTAAAGCTTTGCCACATACTATAAGATATTGTGGAAAGTGGCTCAAGTTCTTCTCTACATTGAAAATATATCCTTCAGAAAAAAATTTAAAATGTCCTTCAAAGTTGTACATAATGTAACTATTATGTGGACCTTTGCTTTTTTCAAAAGTGTGGTTAACCTTCAGATTAAAGTTTTTTCTTAAATTCCAATAGCTTTGTCAAATCTTTATGGATATTGGATATAAATGAATCTTAAAAGGGGTTTCTTTAAGCGTATTTATATCATACAGACTTAAATTTCGATATTAAAAAAATCAATATGGAATACTTCATATACTTGCAATGCTTAGAGAAGGCGAAAGCAGGTGCCAATAGAACCATAGGAATTTTTATAATATGCATTTAGAAAATGTAATGAAATTTGGGGTTCAGCGTACTTGTTTACGTGGTACCAAACAAAATATGTCTAAATTATATTACATTATTTGTAATCAAACTTTTCAACATTTTTTTCGAGAAAAATTTGAATAAATTGAATAAACAAAAGCATATATAATTGATAGATAGAGTTTTAATCTAAATTTGTAAAGAAAAAATACCAAGCAATGATACTTCTTTTACTGCAAAGGAGTAGGTACATTAAGCTCCATATTTGACCCAAATTTTAGAATTTGTTACACAGTCTTCTTTTGAAAATGCTGGTATTAACGTCTTTTATCAATTGTTTTTATATTCTTTTCGTCATTTCGACAAAACTACAGAGCAATTTGCATATTTCATCAGGAATTAACATTTTCTGTAATAATACTTAATTTTTGGAGGTAATTTGTTTAAAATGAATATGATCTCACCAGTACATAACGGAGATATTTCAACTTAACCTTTATACTTGATAGAACTTCATTGTTGAAAGTTAAAGTTTGGTTGTGATTTTTTGTGTGAACTAAATTAAAATTAATAAAATTATATTAAATATTGTATCAAATTATGTACTTTCTTAGTATAATCAAATTTAATGCTGTTTCTATCTGTTATGTGATGTTGCAGAGCGAATTGTAAAAGGCAAGTTATCAAACACCCTTTGCTATGTTGGATTTTCTTTTATAGACATTATTCAATAAAAAAATAAAGATTTAGCCATATTCTTGGCCAGAAATGAGATTGAACTACCTTTATCCTTTCAGAGAGACATTATACCAGAATTCGCTATGTTATATACGTGGTCATTTGGAATATTAGTAAAACCGTGTCGATCTACCTTAAACTGTACCACTTGCTGACTTCAATTGTATTCTTTATCTTCATTTTTTCGTGTCTAAAAGTAGAAAACAAAACAAAGACATTTTGTTAATTTTCAGGAAAGAAATTGTACCGAAACGTTACAATTTTAGACTGTTAAAAAGTAGTCTGAACTTTGAATAGTGTGCAATGTACTTGATTTATTGTGTGCAAACAATACTTATCACTAATCACATGTACTGTAACGTACAGTGTATCTGATTAATTAAAGTTTTGCACGACATCCTAACTTTAATTAAGAGACTTGTTATACCCTTTTGTTTTCTGAGAGTAACTTAAAATATTTTATGTATCATGGTATCATGTCTCAAATCACATGTATACCGCTAACCTGATTACCTCTCATATGTTTGAGCTATTCTGTGATTTATAAAGTTCACCTTCGTGGAAATGCCTAAATTAAGTTTCAAATTCTTCTACAATTACCTACACATATTCAGTCAAAACGCCTGCTTTACAATTCTTACCTTTCAATAATGAATGCTAAAATGGTAAATTTTATATTCTACACCTTTTATAGTGATCGAATGTAACATTTTTAAAGCACGGCGTCATGTGAAATACTCGGTTAGGTGACACGTACTTTATGAAAATGCAGGATCAATGGATGAATATAAAATTGTGTCTTTATAACTATCTTTTTTCAAGTTTTAATTTGGAAAACGGATAAAAATTAAAAATGGAATCGCAAAGGAACTTTTATACTATACGTAAATCTAAATAAAAAGTTAGTTATACGACCATTACACATTACATATAAACAAAGAAATATGGATAGACAGAAAACATCGTACCCATAATATATACTTACATTACCTCTATGAAAATGAAGGAAACATGAAGTAAAAGACAAATTATAAAAATCAAAGAAAAAGTGACATAATCTGACTAAAGAGTATCTGAATTGCAATAAATACTCTTCACAGAAATACACAGTAAAATAAGACACCTCTATGATGAATGCTCAAAGTTATTGAATGCAAACTCAGGAGGGGATTCAAGATTGTAAGACATAAAACCACCTGAACAAGAGATGTTTACAATCACTATGTTAGATTTTCTAATATACTATGTCGTAATTAATCACAAAAAGATCAGATTGACGCACTGCCAAATTTATTACAATCTGCGTAATGAATGAGTTTTTAATATCTGTACTGACAAAACAAGTTTTATTATATTGACTTCAAGTCGAACCTGTACCCTTAATGGTTTATTTCACGTAACAGTAAGATTCAATGGAACACTAATTTATTCGTTCTTTGCGTAATATTTCCATAAAATGTAGGATATGATTCCTCTTATTTCCGAATTCTCCATTTGCAGTCGTATGGTTTATTAAATATATCTAATGGTTATTAAATATTGTCCTGAAAAGCTTGTGATATATTTGTAACCCTTCTGCAAACGTTTATCAGTAAAATTGGGTAGCGAAGCTTTTTCAGAAATTGGTACAAACAATGATCAACTGAACTAGCCCCGTATGCAATCCCCATGTGGCGATCAAAAGTGCATAGTGGTAACATAAAAGCCCCACACGAAGGAGCCAAAATACGTTTCTAATAAGAAATGTAATGTTAATTATAGGAAAAGATTAAGACAAGTCGTCGTTTTTCTAAAAACATTTAGTGCATAAACAACCCTGTTATTTTTTTAAATCCAAAAGTAAAAAGTGTTACGGTTATAGTCATAACGAACATTTATTCAAGATTCCAGTTTTGAATACACTTTTCTTGAATATTATTTGAAACTCTGGATCAAAAACTGTGATTCAAAACAATTTTGCAATTACTATCAACGATAATTCTCCACTTTTTGGAACCACAATAATAGAAATTTTATTACAAACCATTATGGCCGTTTTCAACCAATCTTGGGCATTCATATACATACAGTATATAAGAAAACCTGTGATGTAAAAATGCTTCTTTTATGGAGCTATTGAAACTATTGAAGGAGCCGCTAAATTTGAAATTCGAAGAGACCTGTTATTTGTCCCATGCAATTAGAACACTGCGGTTCATGTGAATGCCTATAGGTAAATATCATGACTAATTTTATTAAGTTATCCTAACAAAAAACTGCAATTGATTGCTGCTCAAATGTATATTATCTCGGCACGTCGCTAAAACTTGAAGCTTTGACTTTAAATCGTTGGACTTATTCAGGAATAAAAACGGAAAATATATGGTGAATGTTATTAATTCTTAGTTGCTTGTCACGGAAAATTGTAATGAGATAAACATAACAATTAACAACATTGGACTAACCATTATAGGCCTTTGGTCCAAACCCGTTTTCCACGCGACATTTAATACTTACCGAAAACACGACAATTAAGTTTATTTCATAACCCGAATTTCACAAAAGTCTTTTATCCATAATCCTGAGGTCTCTTAATATATTTTCATTGTTTCGAAATTTTTTCTATTGATTATAACATTCAAAATTTAACATTACAAGCACTTAAATGTTGCACGTTGAGTCTGTTTGCGCATGAAGTAAGCTTAACAAACGGCAAACATAGTTCATTACATTGCCAAATAAAGCTATAGTAGCGCATACCTGAAACAAAATCAGGATGCATTCAGGTGTCCGGAAGACTAAACAACACTTGCTCTACTTATGGGAGCGGCAGTGAAAATCGTTTGTCAAAGTTGGTGGATAAACACAATCGGCGTTGTTCAAAATCGGTATTGCTAAATTAATCGAAGTAACGATATTTGGAAGATAAAAGTATTTGCGAATTGAACATTTCGTGTCAAATAAATCAGAAAATCAGGCATACTTGAAGGGGAAGTCCTGTTATTCGCAACAAAAAATCTCAAATGTGTACCATTTAAGGAATACTTAATGTGCAATTTCTGATAGAATGGAAAATAGAGATTTCAGCAACATAAATATAATATGTTAGTGGAATAATTTTGAAGCAAATGCACTGCATATTCATGTTTATCAGACATAAGCAACTTCTGTTCTACTAGTGGCATTTATCTTGTTAGTCATATTCGATGATAAGCAACAATTAGCGTTTGCTAAAACCGCTATAGGTAAAGATATTAAATTAACGACAATAGAAGATA
>JARWCS010159138.1:0-14378 GCA_034783895.1 Geukensia demissa | reverse complement strand
TTTTCCAGTGGCAATCTAAAAGTCCCTCCCTTACCGGTCCCTTGCTCACAGTCTACATATTGATTTATTGTTTAACTAGGTTTCGTCCTGAATATGCATGAAATATTTGCCACTGGACGTTAAACAACAATCAATTAATCAATCAATATCCATGCTCTGATTTTTGCCTGGACAAATATGAAGAGTTTTAGGCCTTTCATGACCTTACTCCATATATGGTAGTAATCCTGACTGTTAATAGGATTCGTCCGACAGTTGTAAAATTTTACTGATCAGATATTTACCTTTCATTCAGTGTGCACAATTATAACATTCTTACCGCATGTCATACATTCTTCGGATTAAGGCATTTTCTTTTTCGGTAGCTTTCTGCATAAACAAAGCTTTCATGATACTTTCCTCCCTTGACGCTATATTAACACGTGCTGCCGCTCTTTTCCAAAGGTTAATCTCGTGTTTCATTTCTAAAAAGATAACAAATTGCTAAAGACTATATTCTTTCAACAGAGTTTAAACTGTGTCAAATCCGGTTTTGAACAAGTCGATAGTCTAACTCCGATTTTTACGAGTTAAACTATACAATAGTGATCAAGCAAGAATATAACTTAAAAATGATGTAATTTTTCAAAAAGATTTAAAAACAATTTTTAAATTCATAGATGGCTACAATGTGCAATATTTGAGCATATTTATCTATGTGGTTTACAAATAAAAATGTACTCTTGATGTGTTCTTATGAAAACAGCACTGCATTGCGTCAGCATGTAAGAGCACAAACAACCAAAATGATTGGTTACTATGATAGTACACAAATTTATTTGCACTTTCCAAATGATAATTTCGAACACCCTAGTAATCAAAAGGGAAAAAAAATACATGAATATCCCTCAAGACATGGGTGAAAAATCAAGGTTACAACACACTACGAAGGAAACTTTTCGGATCTTTGACTTCCTATGTTTTGGTTCTAATGCTACTGATCAACGGTTACTCCTTGAAATGCTCATATAGCATTTCAAAATTCACCATATTCATGCAATATTGGTAATTAAACTTGTTTTTGAATAGTTTTCTTTGATATGATGTAACATCATTTATATATTGTTTATGGTTTTGCTTTTATATTTTTGATATTTTATTCTTTGTTTTGCTTGCTGACATGAGACTTTCATTTGCTATGGCATTCCAACTAATACATTAATTTGCTTTGACATTAGACATCACAGAGATTGTACCTTACCAGCAATATCACTCGGGTCTGTATTTTCCAGAGACTCCATTTTTGTGTAAAATAACCTCATGACACCATATCCAACAAACGATACCAGAATTATTCCTGGGAACATGTGTATTGTAAACACACTAAAATCTGTATCCTGTAAAACAAATGATTCAAGCATATGCTATTAATATTACCAAAATGATTATTTGTTTTTTTTGTGGTTTAATCAGCCAGATATATCGAATTCAGCTTTATTGCTAGAGTAAGCCGGAGTACCCACAGATAACCATTAATTGCAAACTTATGCTAATAACTGACAAACCTTACCATATTCATTGTGAGTCGAGTATACCCTATTTGAATGATGGAAATCCAGGGACGAACTCAATATAGAAAAGGGAGATGTATTATGATTTTCCGTGAGACAGCTATCCACAAAGTGTAATTTTCAAACTTCTGCGGGTAGCCGTAAGGCCTTCAATAATGGACACAAACAGCAAACTGTATGTGGGCCCAGAACGAAATGTGATATAGATACAAATATCAAGTCGTACAGATGATCTGCATTATTTTTTTTTTAACCACACAAACGAAATGAATGATGAAGCAGTAATAGAGGAATAATGCAACATAATGGGACGTACTAACATTTAATAAACCACCGTCTAATTTAACTGAAAAAAGAAAGGGGAATTTTTTACGTTGCAATATAAACCTGTTCTACTTTCTATTCTCCAAATATCCCTGTTTCCAAAAGTCCTGTTTGCTTGTCTCAAGCATTACACCAAAATAACATGGAATAATGAATAAAAGATTCAGACATTAATAACTGCCAAGACAACAAGATATATAGAGCAACTCAACTACAATTCGACAGAAAACATCATTGACAGACTTTGCCTTCCATTGATCAGTTTGGCTTTCTTGAAACGATTAGTATGTAATCTTACACCAAGCTAAGGTATTGCATTTGTATTGCCAAGCCCATTACAAAATTATTAATTTAGAATATGATAACTGTAACAATGAGCCACAATAATCAAAGCTGGATATTGAAAACCTCAAAGATTTAATGGATTTCATTTTTGTAACGCAATAAGAATATTTGCCTTAATCAATATATTCGCTGCTTAAATCCAGATAGCATACATTACTGCTTGAAATGTTAATCTGCTGTCGATACTTTTTAAATTTGTTTAACCTTGTTTTCTTGCTTTTAATGGTAGTTTTACACTTAATCATGTATTGATTGTTGTTTTATCTTAAGAGAGCCATGTTTGTTATTCACTGTGTTTGGATTTCTACCAGCTGCCAGAAACAGCGAGTACTTCTTCGCGGTCGGTAATCTTGTTATCTCTTGTTTTATTTGTTATTTTCTGCGTTCTATGTATCGACTTCAAAAGTTAAATCTTATGCAGTTGGGTTTAAAGATTTGTTTTTATGTCGTTTTGTCACACCACTGCCCTAGGTTACGAGGAGGGTTGCGTATTCACGAACATGTTTAACACCACCGCATACATAATTTGGCTGTCCTAAGCTGGAAAATGTAATCCAGTGGATGCCATTCTTTTTATGTTTAAATGTTATTTGTTTTACGTTGTATACTTATCTGGCAAATAGTTGATAATTTTTTTATTTTCGAGGCCTTTTACAGCTTACCGTAGGGTGAGGTTATGTACCCATTACTGAAGGACTAAGGGCAATCTGTAGATGTTTGTAAGTCCGTTGTAGAATACCCATGTGAAAGATCAAAGAGACAGGACAACTTTGAAACAAACTGAAAGATTAAACGAAAACAAAAGGAACAAAGGCTTGGAATCCACGAACTCCTTAACAAAACAGGAGTGGGATAAGGTGCTCATGAAGGATAAGCATCACCTGTCTTGCTTGCAACAGCCGTCGTGTCGTGTAATTTACAGTTTTGGATGGTTGTCTCATGGACAATCATATAGCATCTTCTTTTTCCATATAACATGGGGAGAGACTAATACTCCGTCATTCTCATCCTGTTTATTTAGGAGGAGACAGTAAAAATACAACACCCCCATACTAGATGAAAAAGTTATTTCATCGACAACACATATATACAACGTGAAGAACTAGCAGACGATCAGAACACAAGCTACCTGGTGCTTACCTAAAAATCGCCATGGGAAAAAATTAAACCACTTGATTGCTTCCCTGTTTTAATTTGTTTGTATTTCAGTATTTATTTTACTATGTTTGGATCTAGGAATGCCTATGTGGTTGTTCTTATACTACTGATAAGAGGTTACTCCTTGAAATGCGCATACATCAAATCCAAATTAAACAACTTATGCAACTTTTGTTAACCTGGACTTTTACATTGCTACTTGTTCAGTAATATAAGAATAGGAGATGTAGCATGATTGTCCATGAGACAGCCACCCACCAAATGACAGAATGACAGTAGAATTTAAACTTTTACAGGACCCATTACGACCTTCAACAATGAACCAGAACACATACCATAACGAAGCTGTAAAAGGCCCCGAAATACAAAATGTGAAACTATACATAAAACACGACAATCGACCCAATCTATTGCAAAAATGGTGAACAAATAACAATAAATGACTAATTAAACAACGACAACCACTTGACTACAGGTTCCTGGCTTTGGACAGGCACATAGATATGTGGCGGGGTAAATCAGCATTATTCAAAGACATAAGCTTCAAGCTAAACAGGGTTTTCCAGTTCTTGACGTTGAACTTAAGATTAAATTGACATCACAAAATGATAAAAATCTTTCCCATTGTACATAGTTTATATGCTAATTTCCTTTAATATGGTCTGTCACTGAGTAGGCCGAAATGTAGTTTTGTGTTGTTCCTTCATTGTTTTTATTTGTTGTCTTGTGTCTTTGCTATTAATTTAAGACTTACTCTTCTGTTTTCTTGCTTCTTCTAATGAGCCAAAATATATTTCGAATGAAACTAAACGATGTCGAGGCATCCAACCGTCTTGCATTTTAAATTTTTGATATATGATTGAAGATCAAGAGTAAATTAACAAAACCAACAATAAAATTGGAGGACCGTGAATTTCCATTTTCTCAAGTTAAGCTCGATCAATTGGTTAATAAGACATACTGTGAGCAAAACTCATAAAAGTTATCCCCGTTCCCCCATGGATTATCTACCCTTGGAATGAGCAGAGATGGATTTCCTACCTTTACATGCTTTATGCATATCTACACATTGTGTGTTGTGTTAATAAAAATGATCATTGAAATTCATCTACAGTTGAGGAGGAGATGCGCTTATAAGGTATGTAGAAAGACGGACCGACAGACAGAGCGATTTCTATACACCCAAAACTTTGTTTGTGGAGACATAAAATGAACGCGGAAAAGTTATACTTCTCAACAACAGAATCCGTATTCAATTTTTACTTCAACCAACCATACGTTGACTTCGGTGTTTTTAATTACCATTTCAGAAACTGCATGTATATTCATATAATAATTTAATTATATCAATATGTGCAATATTGTTTTTTCTCTCTACTTATCTGAACTATCTTAATCAAATTAAAAAATGAAAATCTTTATTTTACTGTGAATCACATGTTTCTTCCTATACCATTCAAGTGAAATAATGTTTCTTTTATTATTAAAAAGTAATGATTCATTCTCTTATAGTGCGGATACTAAATGAAGAGGTTCGAACTCTGTCACATACTGATATATATCTATATATATATACACACAAGCTTTTAAAAAATATTTTCACCTTGTTTATAAAAAATAATTTTCTGATTTGGCTTGATACAAAACAGAAACATGTTAAAAACAGAAAGATCAATCTATCATGGATTCTTCAGCCAAAATACAAATAACAGAAACTTAGACACTTTTTCATAAAAGATGTAAGTATTCCGGACCCACAAAGGTTAATTTCAAGTGTTCTGGAAGATCAATCAATTCCTGCTTCTTTAAGGACGCCTGTTGTATGGGGCCTATTAAGTGTGAGAAAATTCCAACGTGGTGTTACATAAAAAGCTTAAATTGATTTTCGATTGGAAAAGATTCTGTACTAGATCGGGAAACAGATATAACATAACCGCCATTTAACTAATGTTGCGATTATAAAATTTCTTGAAATTTATTCTAACTTTTTAGCAACAAAAACCACTTTGAAATGGACATTTCCAGGAAATTTGCCAACTGAACTTCCATTAAACAAATATGATAATAGTATTGAATTAGATTTGAATTGACAAATTGAACAAGGTTGTTTGTGCACTTAAATTTATGATAGAACGGACGATGTTTCTTTCCATACGGTTAACTTTCCGTTATTTGAGGGGGACGCGCCTTTTGTCCCTTTGACAGTGTTCACAACTAGTTCGGTTTACACTTAATTTTCTGACTTTAATGATCGCAGTGTGCATCTTACTGGTAATCTTTTCCCGCAGGGATAGAGATTTCACAGGCTTCTCAAGACTCTCAATAACAGTTACAAAAATTTAATACAAAATACGACTGCAAATATAGACGATTGATACGACAAGGGATATCACAACTGGTTTTTGGTACAGATATTAATACACAATCGCTACATTGAAGAAATAATGATAAACTTGGCATTGCATCCATCTTGTCTTGAATGAATATTTAACCCTGATCAAATATTATTTTTCCCGTTTAGATTCATACATTGGGGAAAAATAACGTAGACATTTTTTAAAGATCTAGAAATACATTAACTGAAAACAGATACGGGTAATTTCTGTATCAATGAGTGTCGAAAAATTCGTTTTCTTGCAATAAATTGAGGAAAACTAGAAAACGTTACAAGTTTGGGCTGTTAGAACTCGCTGAGGGACTTGTACTCTGTGAAATCAATGACTTATTTTTTAACATGCTACGTTTATTTCTTGATTTTATCCATATATAATACTTGACTTGAAACACTTTGAAACGGGTAAAGCTTTTTTTAATGTTCACATTCACATTAAATATTTTTAAGCCCGCCACATACTTGATGTGACTATCTTCTGCCATTTTGTAGTGGTAATTTCTTCGACAACGATGTGGTCACCACTTGTACAACATGATCATATTTGAATACGGAATGTGCAGTCCGGGGTTTAGAGGAATTTTTCAACACTTGGTTGAAATGATTGGTACAGACTGATCTTAAAAAGTTTGGATTTGGATGACATCCAACAGTTGACATGATACAATGGTTCGATTCTTAATTTTGGTCTAGCGTCATAAAACACCTTCTGTGATTTACATGATATGAATAAATTAGGACACTGACCTTATACTTTTTGAAATCTTCAGTCGATACAATGATTACATTGGGTGGGTCACCAATTCCTGTAGCTGTGCCTCCTATGTTGGAGAAGAGAACTTCAGCTATTAAAATCTTCTTGGGGTCTAGATTTAATACCTCACAGAGTCTGAAATTATAACATCATGAAGTTTATTTAGTCTTCGTGTTTGTTAAATTTTTTGAACTAAACAGCCTACGACTGAATAAAAGTAACACAAAGAAACATTCGCACAGACAAGCCATATAAAGATATTTCTGCACTCTAAGGTTACGCTTTTATCTTCTGAAACCAATTCAGTAGCAATCAGTCACACCATATAAGATCATATAAAGCACACAATAAAGATTTTGAGCAAATAACTTACAAATGATGTCTTTAAAAGTGCCGTGACTCTTGTTCAATATCTAAGTTCCATTAAGGCACGTTTTACAAAAAGTCTAGGAATACCGTTGTTATTGCATCTTAACGTGCCGACTAGGTTCTTAGTTGTATGCTACCCAAGAGCCTATTTCCTATCAAAAATTTTTTGATAGAGAGTTGTTGCTGACAAGAACCGACCTCACCTGGGATTTTCTATGGAAAGAATAAAGTCGCCAATTCTGAAATATTTGGATCGCTATCATTTCCTGATTGAACGATACGAAATATCCATCTCACAAATGACAACGAATGCCTTCCACCTGTCGTTACTTCGAATCCGTTCCTATGGATGTTGTTACTAACTATCGGCTTTGTCTACCGAGTAACACGACGGGTGTCTGTGGTTAAATAGGAGTTGCTTAACCTTCGAGAACACCTAAACTGACCTTCGATTTTATGGGGTTTGTGTTATTTAAACTTTACTCTTCTGTGTAGTTATTTGTCTTTATTTTCATTCTGTTTGTCTATAGACATGTCTGACTTAATTATTTTTGTCCAAAAATTTTTAATGCAATCCAAAACACGTGTTCCCTTGCTATTCGCTTTACAAACCAGTACCAAGTACTAGGAATGTGACGTCGCTTTCTCGCACGTCTGTGTGATTCTAATAGGGTATTTAAAATCAAAAGAAAAATCACAATAAAATTCATCTTGGTGATTGCATTTTGCTTCTCGACATCAGTTGTTTTAGAACGCTTTTTACGTTAGAAAAAGTACATCTATGCTTTAATTTACCAACTGTCACTTGTTGAACATGATTAAGATAAAAATTATTACCAAATAGTTTTAGTTAGGTGTTGGTTTCGATATAACTTGCATACTGCTAATATCTGATTGGTAGATAAAATAATTGAACGTGTTTTTATAATCCACGTAGTAAAGGAAATATTGGTTTCCTGATCGGTTGCTTTTGGATTTTGAATTAGCAGACAGCAACTGCGAGTATTCGTTCGTGGTCGATACATTAGTTTTATCATGTATTAATTTTAATTGTATTGTTTGTTGGTTTTCAGAGTCAAACTCAAGTGCTGAGTTCATTTCAACCGATTTTTTTCGTGTGTTTTCATTGCTGTTTTGTTACACCACTGTCCCAGGTTAAGGGAATGCTGAGCGCTCACAAACTATGGACTCGGATTCATTAATGAACAAATGTTGAAGGCCGTAATGGGGCCTGTAGAAGTTTAAATTCGACTATTATTTGGTGGATGGCTGTCTCATGGACAATCATGCCACATCTCCTATTTTTATAATACCTGATTGTGACTGGTGTAAGTAACAGAATTGTTGTAACATTGTCCAGAAAGGCAGAAACAATAGCACTGAAGGCACATAACAATGTTATCAACGGCCACACCTTTCCCTTAGCTGTTTTGTATGCCTGTTAATATTATAAAATTATTGTAAACAAAAGCAGGGGAAATATCAACGAGACAAATCGAGAAAATGTTATTTAAAATTCTCAAAAATAAAAAAAAATAAACAAAGACAGCTAAAAACATTAGATATTTGGTTTGAAGTAAATAAGTATCAGAAACATTCTATACCAAAAAAGAATCTTATGATATTTGTAAATAACTTATATATATATATGACTGTGGTCGTGTCATGTAGTGTTTGCAAACTACCACCGTTTTTATTAGGCATTCCTGATAACACGGTTTAATCTTAGTTTTGTTAACACCAATTCACAAATAGTAAATAAAGGAGAAAAGACGAAGTGTTTAATGACCACAAAATTGTACAGTTTGTTCTACAAATGTATGATTTTGTATTAGTGTTTAAATTGACCATAGTGTGAGGTTGATGTTTTTACAATAAATAAAAATAAATTAAAATAAACATATTGGAATAATGTACAAAATCAAATTAAGCAGCATTATGCTAAAAAAAGAATTGTTATGTAATATTTATGTATATATCTGGTAGTAAGTGACAAGATCATAACATATTTCTGCACAGTTTGTTCATTATTTAATCTGAATGTGGAAAAATACAAATTAATATAAGTACAGATAAGTAAATAATTACTTCCCCTGTTTCAATAATAATAAAATTTTAAAACTATTTAACGATTCAGAAATAATTTGAATTGTTTTAACACAACATAACCACTTGTGTTTTTTTATCTGAAACCAGGATTACACCTATTACATTGTTTACCACGTTTTTTACAGAATGTTTTATGATAGAAGAAAAAAAAACGTAGATACGATTCATCCTGAAACTTAAGTTATACACACTTCATAGTTTGAAAATACAAAATGTTTATTATATTGTTATAACCAAGAGTCTACCATTAAGCAACTTTCTAATGTTATTTGCACTCCTTATTTCTCATGCCATTGTACACTTTTGTCTATTAGACCTTCAGGAGTGTCATAACAACAATATATACGGAAAATCCAAATAAAACAGACTTAATAAGATAATGAAAATAACACTTCACAACAAATGTTCCTTTTCTGATAATTATCTTGCCTTCAGTCCATATGTAATGATACTTTTTCTGTTGATGCCATGTTGATATAAGAAAATTTACTCTTTTTTATTTGGCACAACTTGTTAAAAATTTTTACCAATGATTTGTTTGGTCTCATTTGGTAGTAAATTACAGTATGTTAAGGCACCCACCATTTGACTTTCGGGCGGGACTTGGTTTCGTGTCTCGGTCAGATTTTTTCCGACCACTTTGTCTAAATTCAAATGGTCTGTGGCGAAGTATTTTTTTACTTTTATGGGGAAATCATTTTTAAGTTAGGAAAACTAAGAATTATCACTGTGCAAAACAAACTATACTGAAATATCTATCGATCTATATAAATATCAACTTAAAAATATTCCAATTTGAAAAAAATCAAGGAAGTTAGTAACTCAAACAACTATCGTCAAAGGACGATAATCGGGGTAAATCAAAAGGAGTGGGAATAAAAGGCAAAACTAGAGATGTCTTAAGATAATTCGAATCCTTGATTCTCACAACATCAACTTACCTTTAAAGCAAAGAAATCAAAGAAGCCAGTCTCTGAGAAGATAGAGACGAGTATCATCATACCAAACAATAACATCAAGGTTTCCATGTCTATCCAACTGATTATAGTATTTAAGTTTGGTCTCTGTTAAATGAGAGATAAATCTTTGTTAAAATGTCTGGAAACATCTAAGATACTATGTCATCATGTTTGCTTCAGAAAACTGTGAAAGGTGATTTAATAAGCTTATCACGTGTTTTACTGTTACTTGTTTAATTGGTCGAGTTTGCCTTAATGTGTGGATCTTTATCCATTGTTGTATATGTTATCGGGACATTTTGGGTGGCTGTCTCATAAACAATTATTGATACCACATCTCCCATTTCTATATTGGTAGAGACAAATGCCAGTGATATAAAAAACTATATCAAACATGATGAGACCAAAATACTTAAACTGTTGCATTTTGCATTTATACAATTGATTAGGTTGACTTATCTGTGTTTTTACAAATGATACTAATCGTGCTCTATGTTTTGCCGATTTTTTCAGAAAGAAAAATAATACAATTTTACCAATGTTGAATAAATATTGTGAATTTTGATATGCTATTTGTCCTTTTCAAGGAGTAACTTCTCATCAGTAGTATTAGAACCAAAACATGGGAAGTCTGAGATTTAAGCACGGTAAAAAAAGTATTCAAATCCAAACAAATCGCAGTGTTCAGTAAGTGCAATACAATTTTTGTTCTATTGACTAGTGCCCTTATCACTATATAAGAACTTGCATTAAAATATGCAAGAAATCACACGAATACAATGGTATTAACTATTGGAGTGTGAAAAAGTTCTCTCAATGTTTTAGACAAACTACTCAATGTTTAAGACAAACTACTCAATGTTTTAGACAAACTACTCAATGTTTTAGACAAACTACGCCCCTGTGATAAACAATTTTAAACTGTTGACACTTAACCAATAACATTATTAAACAGAAATTTTCTTATCTAATTGAGTTGGCATTTAATAAACATATCAATATATATATGCTGTAGCAATGATTGAGCTTTCTTCTCGGATGAAAAGGGTTGCTACAATAGATACACTTACTGGAATGGTAAGGAGATGACAAAATTAATGTTCATCTTGAAAATTATTTAGATCAGCTTTGGCGATGAAATTTATCGACATTTTGTATGAATTCATATGGGTACCAATTGTGCCCCATTAATTGCAGACTTATTCCTGTACTGTTATGAATCCCAGTTTATGACCAAAAACCACAAAGATCCTTCTATATCTGATTTGAAAAATACATATATATCTAAATTTATTTACGACAATCTTGTCGATATTTTTGCATTTAATAACCCGAACTTCTTCAAATACGTCACTACAATTTACCCTAGAAAACTTAGTATGAATGAGGCTAATCATGAGAGCCGCAGCTTTTCATATCTGAATTTCTGTTTCACAAGATAAAATCAGAACTGAAACACACGATAAGAGAGACGATTTCGCATTCCCTATTGTAAATTTTCCCTTCCTTGACGGGGACTATATGGCTACTTCATACGGTGTATATATTTCTCAACTTGTCCGTTTTGCCCGTGTTTGCAGCGATGTTACAGATTTTAATAAACGTAAACTTCGTTTTACCAGCAAATTATTAAGTCAAGGATTTCGTTTCCATAAATAAGTTAAATCATTTTCCCAAATTTTATCATTATAATGTGAATATAATTTAAAGTTTGGTTGCACCTGCAAAAAATTGATTAAAACGGGATATCACACCAAAACTTTTATGGAAATGTGGTAAATAAAGATCGTAAAACCTGATCACTTACTTGAATAAACTGATACATTAAATGTTGTTATTATTATTTTAAAATCTTTGAATAATCAACATTCACTCTCTGCTTAAGAATTTACATCAAATTTACATTCGTCCAACATGCTGTCGTTATTTTTTTTTATTATTTGCACTTGCATATTACCTTGCTTTGTTTGGCTTTTAATGATATTTTAAAATTATTGCTGCCGGACTGTTTTGGTAGATGGCTTAGCTTAAGAGAATCAGATTTGTTATAAACTCTGTTTAGATTTTGAACTAGCTTTCAGAAACAGCGAGGTCTTTTGTCGAGGTCGGTACATATGGTTGTCTCTTGTTTTATATGAAAGCATCTACGTACTATCATCGACTTCAAACGTTGAATCCTATGTAATTCGTTTTAAAAGTTTGTTCTATGTTGTTTTGTCTCACCACCGTCTCAGGTTAGGGTGGTGCTGAAAAATCACAAACATGTTCGACCCGCCACATACTTTATTTGTCTGTCTACAGTCAGGAACCGGTAACCCAGTGGATTGTTGTTATGTTTTATTGTTACTTGATTTACATTGTACACTTATTTGCTAAAATGTGTTACATTTATCATTACATGTATCGCCACATTTTATTGTAAGTCCTTTTGCAGCTACCTTAGGATGTGGATATGTGTCCATTGATGACGGCCTTGTGCCAACCTGCTGATGTTTGTAATTAAAACGTCTTGGATGGTTGTCTTATAGATTTTTCCATATTATATTTTCATATTATTTTGATTTTCACAAAATCACCAAGACAAATGTATGAACTAAGTGAACTTACCTCTTCATAATGAGCTAACACAGCGATGGCTGCAAGAGAACCAATTAAAGCTGCCATGGCACGATGTACAAGCTAAAATAAAAAAAAACTAGAAAATATATGAACAATGCTCACGAAATAATTCTCTACACCCCTTTTCGTAGCCACTGGAAAATCCATGTAAAGATGATAAAATAAATTTGTTTGGAAAGTTTCACTGAGATTGTCAAAAAACTTAAAAGGAGATGCAATCACATAGTGACAGACAAACGTAGGAAACCTACCATGATTCGGGGATACAGTGATACGAGTCTCGGGCGAATTTAAACGGTTTTAGTGTTCGTTAAGCTACCAAAATAACTAAACTAAGCACGATGTATAATGATTTTACTTAATTAAGACGATCGGTCAATAGCGGATGAGGGGAGGCTGATTGGTGCGCCTGAGTTCTCCGCGTGGTTTTAAGGGGTTTTTTTTAGCTGTGATTAAAGCCATTTAGGATACTGATTCTGGTTCTGGTTTCAGATTAGGATTGTTGTTTTGTATGTCCTTTGTTACTTTTTATTTCGACCATGTACAAAATGTAGAAAAAAATAACATATGTTCGGTAGATTAATAAAAAAAAAAAACACACAGCAATTACTTTTTTTTAAGCATTTCAGTAATAAAGCGAATTGAAAAATAATGTGATCTTTATAAATTCTGTTTTACTGTATCATCACCGACGTTCTCTGCAAAAACTTGATATACTCACATCAAAGATGATAAGAACATATACTCCCACCAATACTACTACAGCTAAGATGACTCTCTGGTCATGTTCGTGTACACTATAGTACAGTGGTATACTGGTGTCCGAGTTTGTTCCAAATAACAGACTTATATTGCTGACAAAAGAAATCATATCGTGTTGTGATAGTTTAAAAGCCATATTAGAAGAGATATTATATGAAATAACAAAAACAATCGTTTCGCATTTAAAACTGATAGAGATATATTACCGAATAGTCTCCAAAATATGAGGAATGGTTAGAGTGTTCACTCGAGTGTAGGAGGTCGTGAGTTCGACCCCCGGCCGGGTCAAACCGGAGACATTAAAATTGGTATTTGCTACTTCTCCACTAAGCACGCAGCATTTGGGAGTCAGAGCAAGAGCCCAGAGTCAGAATAATGTGTCTGAATAAAGTTACATATCTTCCTTCGGACATGATTTTGTGAGCTAGCACGTTAAAAATTCGACCCAGCGGTGTCGGCCTAGTACAAAGCATCATTCATTAGTATGGTCCCGTCCTGATTATACATGAAATATTTACTGCTTGACATTAAGCAACATTCAATCAATAAAACAATTTATTAGATTATTTTTCACTCGGATGAGTGATTTTTTATTACCAGCCATACAATATCGCCTTTAGTAAATATTCCAACCAGTTCAAACTTTATTTTTGTTTATATTTTTCTACGCAGAGTTACAATGATTGGTTATGTTCAAAATGAATTTTCTAACTTTAATAACTTACTAATATACTTACCTTGACGTAATTGTCAAATCCCGTTCGTGTATTTCTAAATCTTTCTCTTCATAGAAAGTTAAATTTTTATTCTTTACAATCAAGATGATATCTTGTGCGCTCTAGAATTAACAAAACGATAACAAATTGAAAATTTCACCAAAAAAAATTATCTCTGCATGATTCGGTCGCCATCATGATTTGGTTGACCGGTACGAAATATCCATTTCACAGATGACAATGCATATCTTCCGACTGTCATGAATACAAATCCGTTCCTATACCTATTGCGACCAACATCGATTGTGACTAAACCCCGGC
>JARWCS010159027.1:0-14379 GCA_034783895.1 Geukensia demissa | reverse complement strand
GCCATTTTGATGAGCAGGTTTGTGTAGGGAAATATAGGAAACATGCCCATATACAATAATTTTCTTTCTTCAAATCACTTTCCAAAGAATTTTGAAAGAAATATTTCTAACATAAAATTATAGTATCCATGATGCTGACCAACTTTCAATCAATAGCTTATCATATTCATGATATAATCTGCAAATCTGTAGACTTCCTGAAATAATTCAAGACATATGGTATTAATATAAACTTCCAGCTGGGATAGTGGTGGTTTTATAATTAGAAGATATTTGGGTCACTGACCAGGGGGATTATATGTAATCAAGTCAAGTCATGCTGCTTTGGTCTTGCTTCATAATTTCTGTGGAATTTTCTTGTTCTTTTTCAATGAAGCTTGCATTTTTGTCCTTGAATATTAAAAAATATTAATAAAAGATATTGATGATGAAATCTGGACCCATATGTGTAACATTGGGTTACCCCACCCCACCCCCGAAAAAGAAACATCTCACATCAGCTTTAGTTTTAACACAAAGTAAAACTAAATGTCAGTTGATATACCAAAAATTACTAGATTTTGAAATTGATATTTGATATAATCTTCACTTATTTAGTATTATAATATGGAATTAATACTGTTTGTCATGTTTTGTTGTATACTGGATTAAGTATAAATGCAATCTGTGCTACATCCAATAAAATATTTGAATTTGAATTGCACAATCCCATTTTCCTAAAACTCATTTCAAATATTAACATTAAGTCACCAATCAAACCTCTTCCCCTCAAGTAAAAATAGAAATTTCTTCTGACCAATGTCCAGTAAAACACAGATTGACAATACTTATGTCATTTTGTGAGAATATTAATTTAAAATAATAGTTTCAGTGGCTATCAAAAAAGGTTGGTTTATTGGGTTCTAGAATTCATGTATTAAAATTAAGGACTAAATTGCACATTCCCATATTCAGTTTATTTCCCCCATTCCATTGAATTTGCTTCATACATCCTAATTCTCTGGTTAAAAGGGGCCAATATCACCCATATCCTAATGCCTCAAAATAGATTGTACTCCTTTGAGACAGGGGTGTTGGGGCTGCCTTAGGACATAATAAATCAAGAAAACAGACCACCAGGACATAATGGTATCAAACACACCTACCATTCACTTAATAAATCAAGAAAACAGACCATCAGGACAAAATGGTATCAAAGACACCTACCATTCACTTAATTAATAAAAGGAGTTTTAACTAACAAACACATTCTTGCAAAACATGTGCATAAACATGATTCCACAGTTCCTGTAAAAAATGTGATTTATAAGATGTAAACACATGTGGAAGCCATCGACCCTTCCCACAGAAAACCTGCACCTAACAAAAAAGTGACATGTACTTCAGTGCAGTGTTCAACATGTTGTTTGAAGTCTACATGTGTGACCCACTTATTTCCTAGAGCTTGTTTTGTGACATGTGCACATCTTCAATCCTGATCCCTTCTGAACAATTTCCTGAAGTTGGATGTCTTTCTATTTTTTTTTTTTACAGAAACATATAAAAGCCAGAGATTAGCAACTTAAATGACAAGTTTATTCTTGAAATTCTAACATGGCACCTTACTTTCTATACTACTTTGTGCCTAAAAGAGATACATGTATTTTATCACAATAAACTGTGTTTTAATCAATTTTCTGTGCAGAATAATAAACTTGACAGTTTAAAATATAAAAAAATCCAAAAATTTAATAAATTTTTATAAAGTTGCCAAAAATAGTAAAAATGAGCATTTTTAAAAAACCAGGTCACCCTTAGCATTTTAATATAAAATAATCATACAAAATAGACTTATTTCCAAATGCTGATTAGATATATCTCACAATTTCTAGATATGATGATTTATTTGAGAATAACTTCACAGGTGGGCAGCATGATAACTTGAGATCAAGTATCTTATATTATATGTCTCTGTTTTAAAATCAAAGTTTGGATTTTTCGATCTTAAACTCTTCCTGGGTTTTTTAAAACATTTACTTCTGTAGTCCAATTTCATTCTAAGAAATTAAATTAGTTGGATTATTTGAAAAAAAGTAATTTCAACTTCAAAATATTTTATTATCGAAATCTGTTTCTAGTGGTTGAAGTGAAGTCTCTCTGACATTTACCTAATATCTTTGTATTTTCATATTTTCAACTCCAAAATATATTATAAAAATATAAGATGAACAAATCAGTGTCATGCTTACAAGTTGCTAGTTTTATAAAAATTCTGGCTTAAGATATAGAAAAATCACATTTTGGTAAAAAATCATGCTTTCATATATGATACAACACAAGCTCCAGACATTGAACCCTCCCTCTAACTAACATGCTCATAATTTGTTATAAAAAGATACAAAGGACTTCTGAGAATAAGTGGCTGCATAAGAATTTACCGCCCATCCCACTAAAACCACACCAAAATAGATGGTAACTTATTTTAGCCATAACAAATTATTTTCTGTCAAAATGCCTATCTGATGCTGTGGTGATATTTCATAATAAAATATATGAAGTTGTTGGGTGGAACAGACACAGTTTATTTTTATGTCAAAATACATCAAAGTTTGAAGATTTAGTCATAATACTACTGAGAGAAGCTTTATGGAAGAATTCCTAGATGATTTAGTTTGTATGTGAATGCACTTTAACACAGCACTTACTAAACCTAATAAACAAAGAAAGATGAGCAAAATCTCACCAGTCAGCAGTTTTTGTGACATTTAGGCCATCTTAATTAAATCTTGAAGATTTCTGACTGACTACTGCTTGTTCTAAAGGAAACTGTGGCAATTCCTTAGTCTACCAATGTTTCTATTGTAAATCAAAGGATTGGAAAAAGTTTAATACCCTTAAGCTACTAATACTAAATTTTAAACTGTCGACAGATATAAGGGGAGCCTTTTTCATTGATACATTTTCGTTTTGGGTTGTGTTTACTTACTCTGGTGTCCTTTTCACTGATACATCTCTGTTAGGGAATGCGTTTACTTTTTACTAATATAGTTCGGTTCGGGAACTGAAGCCTTCATTTCTGTTAGTTGATGTGTTTATTAAACTTGGAGACTTTGTCACCCATACATTTTTGTTGGAGAATTTGTTTCCTTACATGGGAGCATTTTTCACCTATATATTTCTGTTAGGGAATATGTTAACCTGTAATTTCCCCTTTTCATTTCTATAATGGGATATGTTTAATACGTAACATCTTTTCACCAATACATTTCTGTTAGGGAGTGTGTTTACTTTCCCTGGAACCTTTTGTCCCAATACATTTCTGTTAGGGAATTATTGAACTTACCCTGGAACCTTTTGTCCCAATACATTTCTATAAGGAAATATGTTTAATTACCACTTTTCACCAATACAGTTCTGTTAGGGAATATATTTACTTTAACCAGGAGCACTTTTCACCAAAACCTTTCTGTTAGGGAAAATGTTTACTTACCCTGGAGCTGTTTTTACCAATAAATTCCTGTTAGGGAATATGTTCATTTAACTTGAAGCCACGAATACATTGCTGTTAAGGAATATGTTTACTTACTCTGGAGCCTTTTTCACCAATACATTTACAGCCATTATAGAATACACAGTTTCCACCCTCACATTCTTTTGTTTCTTCTCTTTGCTGAAAAGAAGAAAAAGAGTTTATTCATTCAATTTTACATGATTTCTCAAGACTTGTTATATATAGATATTGACTGTATGAGGCCATCTACATTACCATTCTGGCATTTGGTCATAAGTGTTAACAGTGGTCATAACTTACATACATACTAGTAATACAGGACTTACAAGTTATCGTAAGTCTTACAACTTTTGTGAAATTTTGACCTGATCTTGATCATACAAGATAAAGATTTTATAAAGAATAATAGCCATCATGTTCAAACTTCAATAGAGATCTAGATAGTCCCTTTCACAGACTGTTCTTCCATCAGTCTCACACTTATCATAAACACAAAGATTGTTCTCTATTTTTCAAAATCATGGTGTACAATAATAGGGTTTTGTTTGGATGGAGCTTAACAAAATGCATGGTGGTAAGTTTTATTAAAGAAAACTAGTAACCCTGGTCCCTTTTTTCATATCTTCATAGCAGTTTAACAGACTTTTGTTAAAAATTGTTAAAACCCTAGAATAAACTACCTACACAGAAAATTTAGTTATTTATGTGATGTTTTTATTTTTGTGAAAAATGCAAAAATAAGACCTCAAATTATTCTATCTGATAACTATATTGGCAAGCAAGGTTCCTTAAAATCGCATTTTGGAGTAAAGTTGCAATATTTTCTGAATTTACAGCAATTAGTAATACCCTACAGAAATCAAAACTGTACAAGTAGAAGAGGAAGCAAAAGAAAACGAAAGGTCAGAAAAAAGGGGAAAAGTTGACAGAAACGGCAATCTCAAGAATATAGACAAGACGGAACCTGAGACATTCTGTACATGTTAAACTAAAAACAAATATACAACTATATACAATTTAATTAGTGTGTACAGTGCACACTTCCAGTTAAGGCCGATACGGAAGGTCAAATATGCCTTAGGTCAAATATCAAACTGAGAGGGAGGATTCTTGATTATGACATAATAAAATAGACTCATCCACTAAGAGCACATCTGTCTACTGCATGCTTTATCAAATTTTGGAAAAAATATATAACTTTCTCCAAACTCCCACCCACTCTGCTTAGCAAGAAATCAGCGATTTGCAGAAAAAAATTATTTTCCTCATAGACATACATCTTATAGATGAATGAATGGTTTCCATATCAACCAGAAAGACATGAAAGGGTGTGACTAGTTACTAATACATATTACAGCTAAAGTAAACAAATCTAAACATATTTTATATGTATTTACATGCAATACTTGTGTATTATGTAAATTCCAAACAAAGCAGGTAAAAATTGGTCAAAACTAAGGTAATGTCTATAGGTTATATTCATTATTAAGAGGAAATTATGAAATCAAACCATTTTCTACACAAGTTGTGTTGGTGAAAGTTAAACCACTTTAAGTTGTGCATTGCTGAATTTCCAACAAAAGTCACATATGTGATAATAAAATCATAATTCCAGTTAGACAACTGTCCAGAAAAACCTTTTCAAATAGGATAAGGCTAGACCAACAAGGATGGGCATCCTTGTACTTGAAAGACAATATCAGCTAAAAATTCAGCACTAGTACATTTATAAATAGAGAAAAAAAAGAAATTGGAATTGATTTTCCCCAAAGTGCATGTCTTCCATAGAGAAAATGATTGGTTAATTGAAAGCTACCACAGTTTGTATGTATTTTTTCTATTGTTTGGAAAAATCAACCCAATTCCTCTATTAGTTTTCTATAATGAATGAACTGCAGAACATAATCTTATTAAACCAACTGGTGTTGGACCCTAGTATTTCCTGTAGTTAGAAAGTTTTTCTCAATTCCCCTAAACATTGGGAAGTCCACTGATTAGAACTTTTTATCAGTCATTATTTCTTGGTAATTCCTCTCCATGACAATTTCATCTTGGGAGATTTAACACCAGTAACAAAACTGATAAAAGCAATCTTGACAACAAGAACAAGACTGAGCAAACCATTGTACTGACTACGGGTACTCAAAAAGCTAAAAATAAATAAATATATAATCTGCTATTTGGTTGGTCACTGTTTTTGAGCTAAGAAGAAAGTTGAGGAAATCCTCAAAAGATGCTTTATGAAACTGAAGCCAGTTTTTAAGGTTACCACAGTTTCTCATGTGTCTTTGAAATTGGTTCCTGGTTATGTAATACTAGGGAACCACATGAAAATAGCTGTTGCCATGAACATTACCATACTTATCAAAAAGCATAACACACTGTCTGTAATCAGTTTTATGTGTTTCACACAGTTTGTATTATGTCCTGAATCATTGTCTTGCTCTTATATGTATTTACTTTCCCCAAACTTTTAAGAATCAAACTAATGACTTTTTTTCATAATAAACTAAACCATTTCCTGATAATTCCTACAAACTAAAGCAGATTTTCTTTCTCACATTTTTATATTACTGGAAGGTATATACATGTCCCTAAAATACTGTGCGAAAAGTGAGTCCATTTAAAAAGTTCCCAAATTATTCTTTGTTAAAACTAACTTTATTTCAAATTTGTCTTATCCCTGTTCCTTGTCTGATTTACATAAGATATTCACAGAAAAAATCCAGATACATTTGTAGTTTCTTCTTATCATTTTATTGGTACATCTTTTTGTCAAAATAACAAAGAAGTTTGTACATATATACATATATATATATATATTTTGAACCAATAAATGGGACAATTTTGGCATGATACTTTAGTAGTAAAAATAATTTTGCTTCATAGTTTGCTATAGGATACTTTGGGCCACACAAATTTCTAGTTGATCTTATTATATTACCATGCCAGCAGAAATCAGTTTCCTATACCATTGATGAAAATAAGCCAATCTTAATGAACCAGAATTTTGGCAGAGAAATCCTCTTAAATAAACAAATACTTCTTACAATGAAAACATGTATACTTAATGTAAATTTTGTTTACATAAGTTAGAAAGAAGTCTGCCCCTGATAGATTTTGAAAATTGCTGAATCAGCTTTGAAGAGCAATACAATTATGATAAATTTACTGACTAAAAAATTCTAATTTTAAATGATGACAATAAATTATCTCTTTAAATACTGAAAATTAAATGAATATGAAATGGAGTGTTATCTAATACCTGTACATCCAGACTTTCATATAATGCAATATCAGAATTTCTTATTGCAAAGCTGAAAGATACTTAAAAATACCTAGATCAAAGACTGTGTGAAAAATTGCCAAAAATATACCGGTAGACAATTACATGTAGTTCTATTTTTCCTCACATAGTTCTATTTTTTCTTTGCATGTCAAATCAATGCAACTCCCAGAAAAATGTTACATGTAACTGAAGAATGTTATATTTTTAATCAAAACCTTAGTGAACTTAAGTATAAATAAAAACTAATGAAACACTTACAAACCCATAATAACTGACAAAACTAGGACTAATGGAAAGTAAATAAAACTGAGGGAGGGAAACCATTACCCAACTTCTGTTGTTTATATTTAAAAAGAAAGAATATGGAATATATGGGTGAAAGACATGATCCACACTCCATGATGCATACCATTCAAAAGCTAATGCACTTTTCTGGATTTAACTTCATCAGACAAACTAGGGGCCAAATTGGAAGTTCAGTCAAATTTAAACCAAATGAAATATACAGTTCTTAGAGTAACATTAAATTCCAATAAGCTAAACTTTCCAAATACCAATGTTCTAATGATGTAAACTACATCTTTCCAACATACAACCAAAAAATAAATAAGAGCCTACAAGAAAAAGGAAGCTTTATTTATGTATATGTCTGTTTTAAAAATGTAATGCTATGATGTCCTGCATTTATAAACTGAGGTGCTCGCAAGTGCAGAATGATACCACTGCAGCATGTTACCATGGGAACATTGCACAAATGAACATTTGAGTAAGTGTAGACACAGTAGCATAATTGGATCATTGATCATTTTGACGCCCATTATTCACAAACTGGAGTCTTTTTTTTCATGGGAATAGTTTTGAAAGAAAACTCATCAGATGAAAAATACAAGTATTCCACATTATTATTGTCATAATGGAAATTTGATTTTTTGCCCACTTTGACCTTTGACCCCTTTCATCTTGAAAAATAGTAAGAGATACCGAAAATCTGTTGACAATCTAAAAAGATCTTATTGAGACAAATCTAGTAACCCACCAAAAAATTAAAATTTCTGAACTCAGCAATATTGTCTTTTTTTAAAACTTTGACCCATTTTTTACAATAAAAATCAGAAAATGCTAAAAAAAATGCTTGTAGTAACTTTTATTTCAATCTTCATAAGGAATATAAAAAAACTCATCAAAAAAAGGATAAGAAACAAAAATTTTTAAGTATCATGTGAAATTGACTTTTTTTTCACTTTAAATCCATATCTAAAATACAGTAAAAGAATGAAAAATTATATTGCATACTTATGAAATCCCTAAATGAGACCAATCTTATGAACCCTAACTCAGCAAAATTGGACAGAAAAAATTCTCATCTCCTGTAAAATTGCTTTTTTACATTCTCCCATTATATATAAATCTCTGTAAATGCAAAAAAATGCTTAGAGTAACATTTGTTCCATTTTCCATAAGGAATCATTCATAAAAAACAAAGTCAAATCAAAAATAAAAGTTTTCAATATCTAACTTTTTCATTTTGACCTAATTTGACTCGAAAACTTTAATAGAGCTTTCATTGAGTAAAATCTAATTAAAAAATCTTCAAAAAAAGTTTTCATTTCCTGCATAATTGCATTTTTTAACACTTTTGTCCCTTTAATTTAAAAATTGGTAAATGCTTGGAATACCTTTTGTTGCATTTTGCATAAGGAATCATTAGAAAAGATTCTATCAAGATCAGAAAAGAAATATTTTTTTTCTCCAAAATTGGGACACTGTCATTTTCAGATCCTGTATATCCCAATAACAGTAAGAAATGGGTCATGATGTATGTAGCTCAAAATGGAGAATACAAAGAAAAAATACCCATTAAAAATCAGACAAAAAATATATAACTTGCATTATAATATTATAGAAAACATATTTAGTCCCTCCTAAAAAATCAGATGGGCCTAGATCACCCAAAATCTTGCCAACCTTTTTCTAAATACTAACAATAAATGTCTCAGAATATGAAAAATTTAGTTTATTAGAACAAAAGTTATCGTGCAGACACCAACCTGTCTACAGATGCCAACACTAATGCCAATGATGACAGTGCCATGCCTAATAATTTTTTCCGTCACATAAAAAATACACTTATAATGGACACACCTATCTTTTATTTTTACCTTGATTCAATTTCCAACTAATCTATTTGTGAAAATAGTTGTTCCTTGGAATAAAATATGGTATGTTCCTCCAAACTGTTCAATTACTTTGAACAATAAAAGGGGTTTTATAGGGGGTAATTTTCAATTTTTTGGAATTTCAAGCTTTTTTTGGGTTTGTGTGACATGCATTCAAATTGATATCTTTGGGGGAGGGGTTATTTTAAACCAGACCTAATATTTTTCAGAAAATACATGAATAATCTGATAAGCAACTGAAAAGTGCTTTAATTACCATTCTCAATTCTTGAGAGTTGCTCAACAGCTTTCAGCAATGTGCCAAAACATCCTACAGCATCGGTCAAGTCAAAAGCAGTTCCACTTAGTAAAAAGCTGGCTATTAGTACATAATTAATATCATAATTATTAATTCTATAAATATCATGGACAGTTATTAGTAGCATAGCATTGAGTTAGCCTCTTCTTAGATAATTTTTGACTAAGTGCTAATTCACAATTTTTATGTTTATATATTTTTACAGTTTAGTTTAATAAATTGCCTTTTTCAGAACTTTTAATATATTATGAAGTCTTAGCAAGTGGATACTCTTTCTTGCAAGCAGTGAAGAATTTTTTGTATAAAGATTTTGAAGATACCAAAGGGGCAGACAGGAATCGTTAAGTCAGAAAACAGACAAGACCATGGCCAACAAAGTGAAATGAAAGACAAACCACAACACTGAAAAAATGTTACATTTTTTCTTTCAGCAGAACTGAGAGAATTAACATGCACTGAAGACAGACTTTCTAAATATAAGAGTGAACAGAAATACTAGCAACTCAACTAAATGAGACTTGAAATCATCATGCCTTGTTGGAAATCATCAAAAATTTTAATTTAATTGTGATAACTTTGGTTTACCATGGATAGTTAACCAAATACAAACGTTACATCTATAGAATCTACATATAAATTTAAGATCTGCCAAAAGACATTTCATAATTAAACGGCACAAGAATCTTGTTTTTTTTAGGATTTTATATATGACATAGTTATATCCATGTATGCAAGGTAAAAAAATCTTGCTTCATAGTTACAAAACAGACCATAATTTTCAATGCCTATACTCAAATTTTTTTTTAATTCTTGTTTTTGAACAAGCATTATTGAGAGCTTAAAGGCAACCCGTAGAAGTTTGAGATTTACATGTTTTGGATGGCTGTCTCATGGGCAATCATAACACATCTCCCTTTTCTATGTTAAGTCAAAAAAGAGTCCTATATAACCTACTTGAAATTTTGGGCAATTAGAAATAAATGTCCACCAACTCAGACTCTTATTCACAAGCATGTCACTTGATTTTTTACATTTTGCCAAACTTGCTGAAAAATGTCTACACAACACAAGATTTCAGATGAAACTACTATAATTTCCAAGTGTAGCAAATGACAGAAAATGTGTGTTGAACATTTTAATACAAAAATATAAGACTTTATGCATTTTTGTCAAATTTTGGGGATGTCAACTGGGTTAGCCTCCTCTAAAATTGTGTATTTACCTTGAACTCAAGGTGTTAAACTCAGGTCATTATAACAGCATCATCAGCTACAATACTGATGTATTTTACATCTTGAAGACAGACAAAATAGAGTGATATTAGAGAAAAAACATCTTTTTGATAGAGTTGTAAATAAATCAAGCTATCATTTCTGAAATAGTAATTGGCGTTTTTTCAGTAAGAATATCTGATGAAAAATATGTCAATGACCTATTCCCTAATTGAAAGTTTCAAAGTTCTATTAATATTTTGCAGTATCTGAGAGAAATGGTTGGACATGCCCAAACTTAAATATGGTATAATTATTTTACATGAAGGAAGTGCAAAATTTTTAATTTTGTTTGATGAGAAGATACATTATACATAAACATGATAAAGAAAATTAGATTTTCAGCATTTGTTGTTTGTGTGAGTTGATGTTAGTGGAAATGGAATATTTTTGTGGACATAACATGAACATATCGGATTGTAAATGTGGCATGGCTGTCTCATTCTCGCTTTTCATAACCTGATATGCATCTGTATTTGTATGAGTTGTCTCCCATGCAGAACAATTATCTTAATATACCTGTAACTTTTTCGCAAAATCCATTGGTCTGATATGCATTAATGAAATAAACAAAAAGATTTATTATTGTATAGTTACATTATATTCGATGTGAAACATAACCAAACTTTAGCCTGCAATAATGCAATTTTGCTCTGAAAAAGTGACATTATTGATGTTGAAAAATTTATGTTTTTTGACATTTTAACAGTTTTGCCATACAATAAAAGGGTTATTGCACGAATATTGATGAATATTATCCCTCTAGAATATTAATTGTACTCACAGTAAATTGTTAGGTCAAATAAAATTTAAAAGAAAAAAAAATTTTTAAATCCTTAATTTCACCGGTAAAGTAGTCCCATATGGGAGACAACTCTTATAAAACCAGAGATACTAAAAGACTGAATAGACAATCATAACACTTCACCTTTTTCTATACTAAGTTACTTTGTAAATGGTTAATGTATGATGAAGCATATAACCATTGAAATATGAAAGAGTATATCCTGTGCAATAAATTATTGCTCCAAAAAAATCTTTTAAGGCAGGGCATAATATTTTAATTAAATAGGTTCTACATTTACCACAAATTCACACATCATACCTGTAGCAGGGGTGTTTGGACCAACCCATCTTGAAAACCAATAAGCACTATTAAACTCCTGATACAGATTGAAGTCTGATTTTAAAGTCTGAAATACAGGACTTTCTGAAATTCAAAAACAGTGCCAGGCAATGGCAAGATTGCAGGATTTTGCACAAAATACCCCAGACCCCCGGCCATGATGGTCGCTTCACGAGGTGTTGAGAACCCCCACCCCCCATTGAAAATTTCTGGCTACAGGCATACACATTAAAGCTTAATTTTCACATTTGACAAATTCAGTTATATTCTCTTCTGTTTAGGTGTATATATTTTTTTTTATATTTAAGGTTCCACTAAAGTCAAAATCTGGGACAACAATAGGCTATAGAAAATTGCCAATATTTTGATAATTTAAAAGAGTTAAGATGTGGAACTGGATACAAAATTATTTAGCTGATACATATTAATTTTACATTTTTTTCTTGTCAACAAAATAGATCTTTAAATGAAGTTATAAACACATTTACTAGTATGGTCGCAAGAAAATTTTCTAAAAAATCTACAGAGTTTGAATAAGCATTGTTTTTAATGAAATTAGTATAAATCAATTCTTTGATATCTACTGCAGGGCAAGCTAGGATATAGTTTGTCTTAATAATCATTAATGTTGGAATATTTTAATATTTTAGTGTGTTTCATTTAGGGTGCGCTCGAATACCACCTAGGCAAAATAAGATTTTACCTATTTTCTTCTCTTCATTGATGTATTTATTAAAATTATTGCTAGCTTGACCTGCATATGAGGTCAAACTAACAATTAGTCAATTTTTATGAAATATAACACTTTTTCCATTTAACTAGATTTTTTGGAAAATTCTCAAGTCACAATCCAAACGTACTGCATCAATAATTTCATTTCAAAGTTATTTGTGACAACAACAGAAATATCGGGCAATGTTCACAAGAAAGGGAAGCTTATAATTTCTGTTTTTGCAATAACTCATTGAAAATAAGAAATAAACTATGAATTTTCTATGGGTCTGTCGGTGTCCTATATTTTGACTTTAGTGGAACCTTAATACGTTTATGTAATGTATTAGAGCACATAGTATTTTTGTTTACTCAACCGCATCTAATGCGGCCACATATGACCTTAGCCGTCGTAATGTTTATATCGACATTTTTCCAATTGACATCTATTCAATACTCCGCAAAAATATATCCGGAATAGATTTTTGTATTTTAGTCATTAACGAAGAAATCCATAAAACGTGCAAATTTTGCATTTATATCATGTAGAAGTACTTGTATTTTGTTAAACCTTCATTTCAATTTCCGAAGTTACACCTATTTTCTTAATGTATATATGTTTTGTTTTATTCTCATTTACTATGTATTCTTCTTAGCGAACTCTTTGCAGAATTAGTGATATGGAAAAATGCTTATATAATGTAATAGGTGTGAAGTGTTTAGTTGGTAGTCTTACTTACAAAACATTTGAAGTAGTTTTAGGTCATTCTCATTTTTATACGACCAATTAGGTGTGACATGAGTACATATGGGTATTAGTATTGATCTTTATAGAATGAGAATTGGCCTATTTCATGCAAAAGTCTTGAGTGGTATCAGTAAACTTGATTATATGGAAGTATTATATATTCTAATGTATGTTAACTAGCAAAAACAAGTTAGCTGCCATTAGAGTTATCTTATTTATGAATATTATGTCATATTATTTCACAGTACCATATAAAACTGCAATGAGTGAAACCAACTTCAAATATCATTGTAATACGAATATGATCCACAAAACATTGTCTTTTTTTCTCATTGGACTTATTGAGAAATTTCTTGGTGTTTGTATTAAGTACCCCATTACATATTGGTTGTGTTGAACTAAACCCGGGGCCTAGCGATGTTTTCGATGAAGATTCTAGCGTATCCCCAGAAAATGATTTATTCATGACGTCTGGTATAAGCGAACTTTTTTTCGAACTCGGTCTCTTTCCTACACTTAAACATTCAAAGCTTAGCACCAAAAATTGAACTAATAACTGCAGAATATGAAGATTTTGATGTATTGTCCTTTTCAGAATCGTGGTTAAATGGGAACAACACAGACGATTCCATAAAATTATAAAATTTTCAGCCTCCTTTCCAGAAAGATAGGAGTTTAAATAGAATAATGGGTGGGGTTGTGGTATATGTGAAACGGCACGCAGGCGCTTGGATTTAGAACTTGATAATCTTGAATGTGTTTGGCTTTAATTAAAGTTAAATGGTAAGAAAATGTTACTTGGTACATGTTACGTTCCGCCGAACAGCAGTAATGACGTATGGGTAGATTTAGAAACCTCACTTGAATTAGCATCAAGTGACAATCATATCGATCATATCATTCTAAATGGTGATTTTAACGACAATCAACTTGACCCGAGAAATACTTAAGTTAAATCCTTGTTATCACAGTTCAGTTTAACTCAGATGATAGATGAACCAACACATTTTACTAAAAACTCATCTTCCTGTATAGACTTGATTATGACAAATAATGTTAATAGTTTACTATATACTGGTGTAGGTCCGCTATTACTCAATCAAACTCGTTTTCATTGTCCTGTAATTGGTGTTTTAAATGCCCCAAAATCATGTCAGAAGTCATTTAAGAGAAAAATCTGGCTGTACGATCATGGGGATTACGATGCATTTAATAATATTTTATCAGAAACAAATTGGGATTTACTTTTTCACTCTGAAGATATAAATG
>JARWCS010158806.1:0-14381 GCA_034783895.1 Geukensia demissa | reverse complement strand
GTACCATCCGGGAAAAATATATATCTCTTTAAAGTAGACGAAATGGGAGTAGACCAACAGGGTATAAACTGTATTTATCCTAAATCACGTTTATTCTCAAAAACCATTGCGGTAGAAAACAATTTAACATTGTCAGTTAAATTGAAAAAATGCAGAAGATTGGGCTGATTATCTCTGCAGAATGTGTGCTTTAACAATAAAGTACGTTTCACTGAACTGAGTTCATGCTTTGGCTATTATTTCTTAAAGCAATAAACAACATCTGAAAAGAAAATTTAAAATGAGATTTAACTATCTTACTGGCAATAGAATTTGGTGTTCGAAATATCACAGGTGTCGTTGTCTGTCCTGTGCTCATGTGAAAATTGCTGATTTTTGTAAAAAAAAGTTCCGACAACGTCGAAATTCTGGTACCCTCAAGCAGATTTTTTCTGGCACTACGCATAAATATACGCCAATAGATATAAAACCTATCGGAATATTTTACATTTTCCAAAATTCACGAGCAAAAATTTGTATAATGGAAAACGACAAAATTTCCGCATTTCCCATATGAGTGGAGACAAACTAAGAATATGTACAAAAATTTCGAAATATACAAAAGTTACCGGAACTTTTTCTTTGTTGCGTTTCATAAGAATTATGAAGATTCCTTCAAAGGATTTTTCTAAATTTAATAAAATATGAGAGACTCAGCTCAGCGAAACATACTTTAGAAATAATTACACAAGAAAATATTTGATAACCCTTTTCACTTATAGTCTCCAGACACCTAAACAGTTTTAAAATCATCTATTTCACGTATTATGCTATATTTTCTAAAATGCGGGTGCTTTTACGAGCTTGTAAAGCTATTAATACCCCCGAATTGCAAAAAATCTTTTTTCATATTTTTTCCTAAACTTTAAAATAAAAGAAATATCATAATTTCCGTTGTGAAAATAGAGAAATATAGGCAAAATAAGGCCCCTAATAAAGGACGTCTCATCATTGTCTTTGTCGCCACCCAAAAATTTGAGTTGGCAAATTAAGCTGGTTTTGTGTACACTCTGTTTTACTGTTGCACGTTTTAGCGCAAAATTTTAGTTTTCCGAAAAGTTATTTGTTTACAACCTAGCGAAAACCAAGGTAAAACGTGTATTTGAAGACTGTTTGTTTGGTCCCGGAAACATAGCGAAATCAAACGTAATTTAAAATATTACAAAGAAATATGATTAGGCTCGAATGCGCTTGTATTCTGTACAAAAAACTGTCACAAAAACCCTCATTCATTTTTCTCTAAATTAAAGCAGTTGTTGTTATATATAAAACATCAATTTATGGAATACGGTCAAAATTATGGTTGAACTTGTATGCACCCGCCTTTATGCGACAGGGATATTAATTGTAATCACAAAATCTGTCCGTCCGACATTCGCCAAATATTTCCCGGCTTGTGTATGTTGTATGGATTAGATATTTGGTCTGAAGCGTTATCAGGGTGAGTTACACCGTGTCTCCCCTTTTCATGTCCGATAATGTCTACTTGCTGTTTGCAATCTCAGTCCTGTAAAATTTTCGCCAAAGATTTCTCGTCTTGAGTAAGTTGGAATGATTTGATATATTGGTCTGAAAATTAAAGGGGTAAATATGTCTACTTCATATATCTGGCGAGGTCATCTGTGTCCCATGGACACATTTTCTCTGTGTTTTCAATTAGATTTGTTAAAATATGTGTTTGTAACATAACTACCGGACAGTCAATGTTAATAATTATTCATAGTACAAGTTTAGACTGCAAATGGTTGCAGTTCATCGCAGTTCCTTTCACTGTTGAAAAAGTTGTCAAAGACGTTTTGATGTTGGTCTCAAACAACTACAGTTGCACAACTTTGTAAATGTTTAGTTTAACTGCAAATGTTGAAAGCAGCTGTCGACAGTCATCCACAGTCCAGGTAAACGTTGAGAAGTATTGTTGGCGTCAATTGCAAATAAGCAGTTAACTGATTGCTAAGGCAAATGTTGAGAATGACTGCAGCATTTATTCAGTTCTCAACAGTCAACACTTACACAGGTAAACACTGTAAGAGACTGTCGTAGTTGAAAACAAGCCTCAGCAATAATTGACAACTGCCGAAAAACAATGGTAGCAACTCCGACAGTTATTCACCTATATTTTCACAATCATTCTCATTCATCAGCAGTCAATCCCTTATGTAAAACGGCTTAGTCGGTACGGACAAACATTAAATCGGGTGATAGTAATTGGTCATTTAATGTTTGCTTTTTATTGGCCTAAGATCAGATGAGCGATACAGCCTCAATCTTCTGAGCCTCTATTTCTTCAAATGACTAAAAAACGAGAAATTACTTTGATACTTCACTTATTCATTTAAACTGACAATTAGTTGCTAATCAAAATTTAAGAAGTTAATATTGATAACACAATGAATAACCCTCACTTTTTTCATCCGTCTTGGGGTCGCCGTTGTACTATAAGGTTTTTGCTCTGTGACGTCGCGTTTCTGGGTTTCACACACAACTGAAATTCTCACATATGCGGCAATTGATATATTTTCTCACAAAATCTGAGGTCACAAAGTAAAAATACCTGTTAGTGTAGCGGCTACATCAAAATGGAGTCATTGGTGAATGTTATTCATTACATATGCGGCGTTAAAAGTCTACGTGAATCATTATATGTCATAGGTGCTGCTACTTCCTTCTTCCTCCGTTGCAAATCATATAATGGTCGAGATGTTAAACAAAGCTGTTACATGTAGGACCCCGGATGCAATCCACGAAAAACTCAAACTATTCAAAATTATCAACACTTCTAGCCACGCTTTTTACATTCTACAGCCATATCCTTCTAGCCCGAAATAGATTTGTGTAGCAAAAGTCAATTTAGAAAGTTTACTGGCCCAGGATCTCTAGTCTTGCAATACCTTTACAGGGACTACAAGTTGTCCCCAAACCATTAAATGTAACTAGCTATCTTAAAACCAATCATGATCACAACCGTGGACGTAGTGTCTAGTCTCAACAGGACTCTGTCCTCAACGGGCTCCAATGAGCATCCTGAAGACCCCCTTTGTTTTACAATTCATAACCCCTTGAATAAAATTATTTCGCATGTCTTTTTCTCGGTTGTCGTAAATCAAAACGTAACGTTTCAGTTCATGTAATCGCTTTCTAAAACGTGATTTGTCAATCAAAATTCACCGCCGAAAATAATGGACTTACAACCAGCTTCAAGTAACGATGTTCAACGAAGAGAATTGACATGAAATTTTATAGGCTTGAACGTACGTTACGAAAATATGAAAATGATAAGATATGGGGTTAATGACATAGAGGCTGAACTCCAACCACGAGAAAACAGAGGTATTCATGTAGTTAAAATACCCCCGTCCTTCTTAGTTGCTTCCTATATCTTTTTTATTTTTTTTTGGGGGGGGGGGGGTTGCACTTCTACTTTTTGTTTTGGTTTTAATGCTGTTTATGAGGTAGCTCCTTAAAATGAATATATAGCATAAAAATTCAGCATATCTACGACACGATGATAAACATGCCTTTTCCACATCTTATTCGCAACATCTGGTTATACAATTGATAATTAGAACTGAAATGTGTGAGCTCCCCCTACTCCTTCAAAAAAATGTTCTCGTGTTAGAGTACGTTTATTAGATATTGGAATAAATTACATAATGGTCGAAATTAAACATCAGATTTTCTATCTGTTTTATCATAATACTTAAAGCAATCAGCCAGATATCGCTTTTTCTGAAAGAATTGGAGATTTCTACTAGAAATCTGACGTCACTTTGAAATGAATCATATTAGGCCAAATTGAACAAGTTGGGTGAAAAAATTTTGAATCCTTTTTATTTTAATTGAATAATAGGCCAACGAAGGGCTCACCCTAACGTTTTACTTTTGTTGTCATTAACAGTTTACCTATCCATTTTAAGATCGGGTTTTTGTAATTGGACTTTTGAATGGCTGTCGCATAGAAAATTCTATTGACAATTGAATTCTATTTCACATTTATTATTAAAACACAGGTAAAATTTTAAATAAATGTTACTTTTCAATCAATTAAAACCAAGTCTCACAATTTTATCTTTAAAGTAATAAAAAGTAATAAATAATTTCCTTGACGTTGACGCTCTGCACCAGACTAAAATTTGACAAACATTTTCTTCCATCTTTTTAAGCACACAAATTATTAGATAGCACCATTCGTCAGTTGGGGCTTCATGTCATTGACTTCAAATTAAGGGAAGGAGCGTTTCCAGACACTCTAATGTACATACGTGGTGTTCATCTTCGCAATGAAGAATTGGGTGGGAATAAAACACCCTTCCGACTTCGTCCTGATGAGCGTAAATCTATAGAGCAGCTGAAATGGTAAGTTGTATAAATACACGTTTGGACAAAATGCAAAACTATATATGAACATATTCATGCTCGTTTGTTTTCTTCTATTTGTTTGTTTATATGGTGTTCTCTGCGGTCTTCAGTGTTGCCTCGTTCTCTTGACTTATCTGTTGCTGAATAAACCTTTGGTTGGTTTGCAGATTTGTTAAGGGCGTTGACATAAAGTAAACTGCACATAACACTGACGCCTATTGTCAAAAACAGAACAGAAAAACTGTAAAGTGGCGTAAACGTCAAGTCAAACTATTACTAGCTATCTCTAAAATTTAGTTTGCTGTATTAACAAACGTTACAATTTTTTTCAGGGAAATTTATAGAAACCACACAGACGTGTTGTCAATCAACGTACCAGAGGAGAACAAGAAGTATTTTGCTAAAACTTCAGACGGTATACCAATGTATATGCAAAGGTAACATGTTTTTTATCTTCTACAACCAAATATTTCGAAATACATTTTGATTCTAATTAAGGTCTATCCGAGAACCTTCTCGGTAGACCTTATTGTTTTTCATCAGATTATTATTTTTTCCGCCAACTTTCCAACATGCTTTCCGAAAACTGTTGCGACATGCCGAACAAGGTGCACCAAGTTCTGGGCTGACATAAACTATTCGCAGTTGAGGGCCACACCCGGCACTTTTTTCTGTTACGGATTTATTTGCCCTTTAATGAAAAACCTTGTTATCGCTTAATCTCAGAAACCGTAAAAGATAGTTTATAACATTTAATGAGGAAAATGTTCAGTGTTGTGAGAAACAACTTTGTTACATTTGGACCGAAAGCATCCGAGTATTTTTTTCTTGAGTTATCTCCCTTAATAAACAGTTTTCGTAATTTTTTTTGCTCTCGAAAACCGTACGTCGTTAAGACATAAAATATTCACCGTTGATCATTGGTCCATGTGATATACTACAAATATTAAGGTCAATGGTCAAGGTCATTTTCACCGAAAACCTTGTTATCGCTTAAACTCAGAAACCGTAAGAGATGGGTGATAACATGTGATGAGCAAAATGTTCATTTTTACTAGATACAACTTCATTACATTTTGACCGAAAAGATGCAAACACTTTTCTTTGAGTTATCTCCCTTTTACGACTAAATTTTATTGTAATATTATATACCTCGGAAACCGTAAGAGTTGACGTGTAATGAGAAAAATGTTCAGTTTTACAAGATAAAACTTTGTTTCATTTTGGTCGAAAGTATTCGGAGTCATTTTGCATAAGTTGTCGCCTTTTAAAAACCGACACTTTCCTTTAACTGGATTTTCATGGAAACCTTAAACCCTAGAGATCTGGGACCTTCACCAAACAACTTAGGACTGCTATGGTACATTGAAATATATCAAGGTCTGATAACATGTTATGGCAAAAATGTGTGTCTTTTAGAGGTTTAGATTGTCATATTGAGACCGTACTTATCGAACCAATCTAGAGTCCAAAAACCACTTTTATCGAGGCATATTTTTTTTTATAATTAATCAAAAACAGTAAGGGATAGAAAGACACTTTGAATTGCAAAAATGTTCAGCATGACTCGAAGCATTAAATGAGGTCAACGTCAGTGGTCATGGTCCCTAGCAACCATCATAAAGTCCTTAGCAACTATATATTTTTAACTGGGAATGCTTTGAATACCATAAGATGACTTAAAATACTTTAAATACTGTTTATCACGCTTATCGTAAAACAATTACTCTTTAAAACCACAAGACCTGGGACTCAACCATGTATTTTGAAAGGACTATGATTAGTAGAGAAAATCTGTTAAATACCAAAACGGATATTTTTAATCTTTATTACTTTAACATCGGATTTGGTGGAAATAGAGCTCGGGTAGACCTACATTTGACCTTTTATTATTCGTATTCTTATTCAACAGAAATTAAAGCCTGTTATGAAATACATAATTATTTTGACCTTTAAAAATATTTTTATTTCTAATTGAAATAGCTGTTAAATGAATACAAGAGGCCGAGAATGCTAAGGCGTGAATCGCTCAATTGACATTGAGAGAATCAGAAACAATCATTAACTCGCTAATATTGAGTATAATTGTTTACTTTACGAAGGACCTTGCAAAGATTTTTCCTGTTAAATATTGTTCCATTTTGTCAAGCGGTTTTAGAGATCTAAATACTTCAGGTTTCATCAAGTCAGAAACAATAATCATCCATGCACGCAAAAAGGACAAGCGGTTCCGATGAGAATATTTTCTTAATTGATCAACCAATAAGAAACATGAATCGTCATGACAGCCAGGTTCTTTGTTCGATCTGGACAAAATGAGCAAACTGTGTAAAGAACCTTGCGTAAATGCTCCCTGTAAAAATATTGTTTCAAAAAGGACCTTGCATACATGCTTCCTGCAAAAAAATGTTCTATTTTGCCAGGCAGTTTCAGGAGAAAAAAAAATTCAGTCAATCAGAATGGCGGCCATGTTTTTTGTCCGATCGGGACAAAGTGAGCAAATTTTTGTTAAGATCCATACATAGATGTTGCCTGTAAAATTTTATTCATTTGGCAATGTGGTTTCAGAGAAGATTTTTTTTTTAAATCTGCCAATCAGAAACAAGAATTGCCTGTGACAGCTGTGTTTGTAGTCCGATCGAGACGAAACGAGGAAACTTTGTTAAGACCTTTCCCAAAATGCTTCCTGTCAAGTTTGGTTCCAATTGGCCCAGCAGTTTCAGATTCAAACATGAAAATGTGAAGTTTACGGAAGACAGACACAAAGCCATGAAAAAGCTCCTATGGCCTTTGGTCAGGTGAGCTAAAACCGTAATATATATTTAAAAAATCAATATCGGTTTATGTACAATGCAGGTAGGAACCCCTTTTCATGTTTCTTTAATTTATAGTGCCATAAACAGTTGTTAAAGTAAACTAATCGTTGGCATCTTTTTCCAGGGTTTTGTACAAGATCTCGTATCTTGAATGCACTTCAAAAATTAAACAATCAAATGAGTCAACATTTAAAGCTAGGAGTAGTAATGGGGGTAACTGGGGGTTAGACCAGGGAAATTAATAACCACAGGATGCCATATTGGGACTGTTTTTGGAGGGGCGGGAAATGAAGCCTAAACAACTGGACACTAACGTACCATTCATTACGAGCCGTTGCAAAGGGATCTTTAACGCGCTGACAGCGTGGCACTCTCCCAACACGGTGCACGGCGGTAACGTTCCCGTCTAAGATGGGTTGAGAATTTATACATCCCGCACAACCAACGGACGCCCCTTTAGAAGGGGTTCTACCTCCTGGCGAAGAAACCGAGCTACCAATTTCTTAACCCCGGCTTCTCTCGGGGTGGTTGAGTATTTAAAAATCCTCCCAATCAAACGGACACCCCTTTAGCAGGGGTTCTACCTGCATGCGGAGAAACCGAACGGCCTATTTCTTTACCCCGTCCGCCATCGGGGGGAGGGGGAGTAGTAATGAGCGGAAAAATAATTTGTTAGGCATTGTAACTTGTAACGGCTGAAAACTAATCTGCAGTAGTAGCCCAGACTGAAAAAAATGATTGATTGATGGATGGATTGTTTCATAACGTCCCTCGGGAGTCCTAACTTTTACAGTTAGGCAGTCAAGGGTATGGCAACAGCGTCATCGTTATAAAATTACCATATTATGACTTCTGTCAGCCCAGGATATTTGACAAATAGTTGCACCTTTACAAGTACATTCTAAACCCTACAAACGAAATGGCCATTTGTTCATTTGCATAAGATCTCGCTTAACATTAGCCATGAAATTTAATAGACTATGCTCCGAGAGACAAAGGCCATTGGTATTTTTGTATGATGGAGTGCTGATTAACTTCTTGCGGGCAATATTTTAACAATATTCAGGACGGGAATAAGTTAAAAAACATGACTGAGAGATAGGACCTTTAGACTGCCATTGGAAAAATCACGGAATGGATAGTGTCGGCAAATTTAGCCTTTTTTAACTGGTCGCCCACTGATCATTCAAAATGTACTGTTTTAAGGGGTTTTTAACGTGCTAAGAACGTGGCATTTTTCTAAACACAAAGCCCTCCAGACGGATTTTGATTTTATACATCCCCCACAACCAAGGATGCCTCTTTAAGAGGACTAGTGCTTCCAGGAGATAATTAGTGTTTTTTCTATCCCCGGCATAACCTTTGCGAAGGGCAGTTCGAGTATTTATACATCCCTTACGAACGAACGTTCTTGTAGCAGAGGCTCTACCTGCAGGCGGAGACACCGAACGACAAGGGGAACATTTTTGTAAGAACTACCCGAAAAACTACCGCCTTTTTCATTGCTATATTAAGTATAGTCTAGTTTTCCGCCTGAACTTTGCTTTATTATGTTGCCGTGGTGGTTCTTTGGCATCTTTATGAATATTCAGGTCATGACCCTAAATCTCATTCATGCATGAGCCATTACTTGCATTTGTTTTGCTCATTTTTGTTTATTAAAATATGTTACAGTTGACCTATGTTCATGATATTTCCTATGTTGTTGCATTTTTATGAGAAAGCACAGAGCCTTAGACTTAATGTTTGCGTGCTTCTTGGCTTTTTATGCTTGCGTCAATCTGATAAGTTTTCAGCATTATGTTCCCAGCGTCCTACGCCTTTTATATTAGGTATGCAGTCGCACAGAGCATAGATCATTTCTGCACGTCTTTATTGGGGTAACAGATTCATACATTTGTAAAACGGAAACGTTAATCTGAATTTTGAACTCAGCAATATTGTCAAAATCCAAATAACCTATATTAACACTAATTGGTAGAAAAGAGTTACTGTTTACTTATTTCGATATATTAAGTAACCATATATAATATTTTTATGAGATAGTGATCATAAGTTGTACGCCTTTGTCAGTAGAACTGCCTCAACAAGGAGACGTGTCGGTAATCGTTAATGCCCTTATAAAACCTTAAAGATAAAGAAAAGCAATGTAATCGCTGTTTGATTATAAGAATAGAATACTTGATTTCGTTTCTTCGTTTTATTTACACGATATCCCTTGCCATCTATTGGTGGCTATTTTTGAGGATCACATACCTCGACAAATTGATTTCAATGGTACACATTAAAGCTTTAAATGTTTATATATTTACAGTGTCCAATCTGTTTATCATAAAGCTGTAAGCATAGAAGTTCAAAACTACTTTACTGTGGCGAACAGTTTTCGATTTACGCAGACGGATGCTAGTGCATCTATGGGAATTGTGACCTCTCCTCCGTCAGAATCAGTGTATAGTGTGAAAACTGTAGCAACAGGAATGAGTTCAATACCTAATGCCTTGTTGGCAGAATTCCTCCAGTCCAGTAACAGGTTTGTTTGTTTTCTTTCCTTCGGTAAATTGTGGATATCCATTTAAAGTCACAACATGTTTCTCCCTTTGCCAGCCAAATTAGTTGTTCTTGAAAAAATAAAAACCACCTCATTTAAATGAACAAAATTCCTTTTGAAATTATATGATGAACTCTTAATGCAAGCCAAAGCTTTTTATCAAAATAAAATATCTGGCGAAAACGCCGTAAAAAGTCCTTTGTAACAAATCATTCCCAAAGCGTCGAAATACGCGTTTACCAATGTTTATATACTTTGTGAATTTACTATGCTGGCCACATATTTCAAAGATTGACTGCTCATTAGTAGGATTAGAAAAGTGACATATAATAGGAAGCCCAAAGTCATGGTAAAAAGAAATACTCATAGCCAAACAAACCATACAATCCGAAATAGCGGTAACCGGCAGAAAAGACTTTTTCCGTGTGCAATACAAGGAATGAAGCCTCGTGTGTTTTTTCAGTTTTTTTTTTTTTATTAAAATTCACCTCAAATTTCTGTTAATTTCAGCTGCAAGTGTATATATAAAGTATACCATTCTGTTTCTGTAGTATCCTTGACTAAATGTTCAATGGGATAAATGCGGTCACCAAATTTAGAATTATAAGCAACAAACTGTTGAAACACGCGCCCGCCAAACATTACAAAAATGTTGTAAATCAAGAACTCTGGACATGTTTTTTATAAGAATTAGAGAGGTTAATAACAGCATGTTTCTTCCTACCTAGAACCAAATGTTCAAATGTTTTAAGAGGAAAGAGACCTTGATTTAAGGCAGTCTGACAGATTTTTGGATTTTTTTTTAAATCCACATTTGAATCATGCCACCTCTGAAATGTTTTTTTTTGGTATTTTTAGCTCTTTCTACTGCTGATAAATAACTTACATGTACTACTTTGAAATATTGAGCATTTGGTAGACCCTGCAATGTAACTGTGCTTATGACTCTTGTTAAGTGATGGAAGATCATATTTGTCTTTTTTGTTGAAATTCAAAATGTAGACAAAACTGACCGCTCGGGTATGTTACGGTTGTCCGTCGCGTTAAATAAATGGAGCGACGCATTCCTAATCTCAATATGTATTGAAAGTGACGCGATTAGCAGACTACGTCATTAAATTTTCAAATCATTTATTCGACAATAAAACGATAATTACAAAAACTGATTTTATCGGATATTAAACAAATTATCAACCAGAGAGCTGTTTTGTAGTTCAGTATTAAGAGCTGAAAATAGAAATAAACATGAATAGTTGCAAAAAATCAACTAGAACAAGGCCATACTGTGGTGCAATGTCGAAAATATTTCTTTGTATTCAATAGAATGGAAGTATTCTTAGCGATATACAATATGGTAAAGATTTGAATGTAAACGGATAGTTAATAATAAGCACGGGAATTAGCCAAAAATCAACATTTTTTGCCAACGCGGCTTTCAAACCATCATCACCAATGTTAATCACTTAATTTTTATCATGTATTTGTCATACGGAAGGATATGAACTCTACACAAAACTACCATTTTTTATTGACAATAAACACCAGTATGGCCAAGTTGTAAACGTTTCTTTTGTTACTTTTTTCTACTTTCACATTACTGTAATCACCAGGAATTCTAAAAGAATTAATCTAAAAATTGATTTTAATCGTTTTCAATATTTTCAATGGATTAAATATACGCAACAAGTGCATTTTCCATCAATTTTTTTTAGCTCGGACAATCGTGACATACCTGCGCGATGACTGTCTAAGATTTTCACTTTAGTTAGTGTTGTCGGGGTATATGATGAGTTGCCAAATGAATTGTCAACGCCCAATTCCTTTATCAAGCAATCTATGTTGTGTGTTTTACAAAGAAACAAAATGTTTTTATGTTGTTAGCGGCTTTGTCAGAAGGCATGACAACATATCTGTCACGTAGTCCAGAGATACGTCTTACAATATTCGGATCTTTAAAACGTATGAAATCATAGATCGTTTCCACTTGGCATTTCTAATATTTGTATAGACAATTTCAGATCCTTCATTCATTCGGAAAGGTGATCTAGTTCCTCTCCATTGTCTTGCATAATCATTGAAAGAGTCCATAAGGATCTTTAAATTGGACATCCATTTTATGAATTTAGACTCACTGTACTTCAGACCTGCGGCAAACATATTTCGTAACGAAAAGTGTTCTACAATGTTGAGGTCACCATTTATCACATGAGCGTCAGTATTATATTTGAAACTTGCACAAACGCAATCCGGGGGTTTAGACATATAGTCGTCTATGATTAGATTATTCAGCATTCGTTTTTAGTTGAAAATCTTGGTTGTGGTATGATTGATACAGACTGATCTTTGAAATATGGTCGAATTTTAGATTTGACAGATATTTGGTTGACAATATTGTGTAAATTGTTTGCTTGAATACCTTTTTAGCGAACAAATTTTTGAGAAACGAAAGTGTCTGGTGTTCGTCTTCCTTATAACTGGTTTGAAAAGTCTGTGATTGACAACATCTTGAAGACTGATGAGAGTCTGAACATATTTGAATTTTGATTTGTAACAGGAGCCTGCAAATATGATTAATAAAAAATAATCAACTTTTTAAAGAGGAAGGGCAAATATTTTTTCTAATGTGGTGCATACCTAGGGGTTTCTGTATAAATGACAGAGGGTCACTCAGGGACACATCATAAAGTAAAAGAGACGTGTTATGTCGGTGACCATGGTTACGTCTGCGTCTAGGCGCAAAGTTTAAGATGTTAACCACATTCACAGTACTACATTGAGGGCCTGATGAAATGCCTATACCATCAATTTTGTCATTACAACGTGTTACGTCGGTGACCATGGTTACGTCTGCGTCTAGGCGCAAATGTAAGATGTTAACCACATTCACAGTACTACATTGAGGGCCTGATTTTGTCATTACAACCATACGTTGTTGCTGTTTCCAGTTTACAAATCCGGAAATCTTCCTTTTTTGCTACTGACAGGTTTTAATAAGTTTGGATTGTTTGTCCAATGGTAGACTTGTTCGATGAAAACAGGCATAGAAAGAATAGAATAATCAGGCTGGTTGAAATGTTGATGAACGATGTCATAAGAATTGCCATTGATATCTGATCTATTGTTTATTTACGCGGATATGTAGCACTTTTCGATTCACCCACATAAACCAATCCACTTGTATTGCAGTGCTATTCTAAATCGTTGTATTTTAAAATATCTAAAACAGTGTGTTGACATTATGTCAGACAATTCTGATAACTGGCCTGGCAAATCACTTTATTTGTAAGGAACTTCAATTCTTCTAAATTTAAAATCAAAGAATTGACCGTTATAGTCTTAAAACTTAAACATTAATGTTCAATACCGTTAAAGAATACCTTTTAACCTTCTTTTTAACGAAAGCATTTTTTACTCAGGCATAATCTACAGTTAAATTACAACTTGAAGTGTATTAAAAGAAGACAGGATGGAATGTATGTATTAGGGTTTGAGAAGACGATGACAACTGACAGAAGGACAAAGACTATCGAGGTAATTTAATCTGCCAGTTCAATCAGTTCTTGTATTTCTTGTCAGCAACGCATAAACATGATGAATAACACTTTGCATTGCTAAACAAACTCCTTGGCTACTTAACATGCACAGCACTGTTTACGGACAAATAGGCCGTTCGGTTTCTCCGCCTGCAGGCACAACCTCTGCTAAAGGATAGTCCGTTGGTTGGGCTGGATTTATAAATACTCAACAAACCCGAGAGTAGCCGGGGTTAAGAAATTGGTTGCTTGGTTACTCCACAAGGAGGTAGAACCCTTCCTTAAGGGACGTCCGATGGTTGGGCGGATGTATATACTCTCAACCCGTCTCGGACGGGAACGTTACCGCCTTTCCCCGTGTTGAGAAAATGCGGCGCTCTCAGCAACAAAAGATACTTTGCACCAGCTCGTAAAAAGTGGTACAAAGGTGACAAGTCGCTTAGGCTATATATCCCGCCCCTACCAAAAAGTTTCAATCTGGCATCTTGTGACTAATTCCCCAGGGTAACCCCCAGCTAGCCCCTTTTGTGATTTATTGTTTGATAACATGTTCTCCTCCTGAATATTCAAGGCAATATTTGCCACTAGACGTCACACAACAATCGATCAATCAATCTATCCATCCAAATTCTCTGTCTACAAATATAGACATTTCTAACCAAATTCCTCGTCTTCACAACCTTATCAAATTAGCTGTTAACATCAAATAAAGCTAATAAAATCACCTGTCCACATTATTCATTAATAGTCGTCTGCTCGTTGTTATACAAATAGCACTCTCCTTTGCTAACCTAAATTATTGTGTACATAACTTTAAACAGCATTCATCTTTATAAACCAAAGTTCTACATAACAAGAATAACAGTCTGCTTTGGTAATATTTTTAACGTTTACACTGGGCACCGGAGCGGTCTCCAGGGCTCGACTCACAGAGCTGACCCAATGCGAACCCCAGGTGGCGGATAGGGGAGGCCCTCTCGTTGGAGGATTGCTAGGTTATAATACGGAAAGCCTGGCCGTGGACCATAGTGGGTGACGTGTTTGGAGAGTGCCACGCTCCTTGAACGTAAAAGACCCCTTTTGTAGTTT
>JARWCS010158695.1:0-14381 GCA_034783895.1 Geukensia demissa | reverse complement strand
GTCTTCGTCGTTAACATTTAGAAAAAAAATCTTCTCTTCTGAAACTACTGAATGGATTTAGATGCAACTTTGTGTGATTGTTCCTTAGGGTTTTCTGCACAAATTTTATGCTTCGATGTTTGATCCGTTCAGAAACATGACTGCCGTTACTAAAAATAGAACATAGGGGTCAGATCAAAGATTTTTGCATATACTTAAAAAACCGTTAACTTATTTACTCCACAAAACCAAGCAGTGATTAAGTGATCGTAATGGCATAAGTTACCGTAATGGCATAAACGAGCGTCTCCATCATCTTTATCTTAACACCTTTTGATTGTCATTTCGTTTATCTTCTGGCGCGAAAATACCTTTTAACCCCAAGACAGAGGACTGAAGCGCCATTTTATCGGTATTTTTTAAAATTTTTTTAGCAATCGAACCTTTCAAAATGTAGCCAATTACAAACCCTAGTCGACTAAAATCACGAAAATATAAGTGCCTTAGTTGCAATGTATACCATACCGAATCTACATTAAAACCATTTCTATAAAAGGTCGTCTAGATCCTATTTAATTTATTGCAAAAACCAAGATATAACTGCTTCCAAATTGTGCTTTATTAAGCGGTATTAATAAATTCTCGACCACTTCAAAACAGCATGGAGGGAATTCGGATGGTAGGTTTGATTGCCAATTTTCGGATTGTTGCAGTCTATGTTTCCCACTTGTATCTTAACAGTCGCATCTTTTGGAGATTAAATTATCTGATCTTACGCCAGCCCCGCCGCTTTTAATGCAATGTTTAACTTAATTGTTCTCACCATGATCATGGTCCAAATTATACATATTTTAGGTTTAGCAACATTCCGTCAATCTTAAGTACTTGCATATTTTCAAATTTCAAAACAGAAATGAAGTAGAAACTAGTTCTCAGGGATCGGACTTTTATTTTTGAGGAGATTTTAGAGTTTTTGTCTTTTTGGTTCAGATTTTGTTTATAACGAGAAATACTTTGTGTTTCTAGACATAGCGAGGCAGTTTATTTTTTTCAAAATATCACATATAGTTAAGAATGTCCGATTATTTGTTCTGTGTGGCAGTTACTTTTTCAAGACTCCTTATCAAATATTTTCTAAGTTAAAACCAAAGTTTCTATCGTGTCAAGTATACGTAGGTCCCTTCTGTGTGTAAGTTTATTGGTCAAAGTATCCACTGAAGAGAAAGTACATTAAAAAGGACGACTTTTTATTTTGTTTCAAAAAGTTTTTATTTTTTGCAGTCCCCGTCTTGATGTGTGTAGTCTGTCGTCGATAAAACTATATGTCAGGTTTGGATTTCAGTGCCCTCTTCTTTAGAAACCTTTATGAAAATTAATGAGGCCGCTCTGCAAACATATGCCTGCTGCCGCTTGTAGTCAAAATTGTTCTATTTCCTCCTTTGTTGGAAATTCTAGATCGGCCATGGATGGGTGGGTGGACTTGCGGTTTTGTTGAAAGAATGTAAAATCTCATGTGTTTTCAACACAAAATTTTTGTTTTTTTTATATTTTGGGGAATGGATTCCTAGCTTTAGTTCATAACGAATATCAAAAGTCAGTTGTCAAATTTGATATTTCATTAATCAGATTTTGCACGAGAAATTCTCACAGGGCAAAAAATCATCGTTCCAGTTCAGTAAGTTTGTAAACTAAGCAAACATTTCTTTTAAGAATTTTATTAACAGAATATGGCATCTTGAATTGTTGTTGTGGAATTACATATTATTCACTGGTATAGCTGCGAGGAGTTCCGTATTGCCAGATACTTAAGTATTCCTTAGTTAAAGGAGAACTAAAGAAGCTTTATGAATACCAGTAAGATTTTATTCTCAACTAAGGACATCCTTGGGAAAATCTTAGTCAAATGAACACTTAAGTTAAGAGTATTATGGAAACGGGCCCAACATAAATATCAAACATGTTTCAGGTTCATCAAAGAACACCTAAACAAGGCGAATTTTATACTGAGTAGAAAAAGATCGTATTAAATCGCTTGTTTTACTGATGACTGGACACAGTTTACTATTTAAAAGAAAGCATATGGAAAGACATAATCTACAACTTGTCTTAATTATGCACTGTAGAATTTCTCGTTAAGCTTTTGCCTTAATTTACTGCTAGATTCCCGTGAGGCACAAAACGAGTTCTTAAAAAATAGTGTCCAATTATCAGTCAAAATATGTAAAACTTTGTGTAAAAATTTTAAACAAAACTTTAAAAAAAAACTAAGTCCAATAATCGGTCAAAATATGTAAAACTGAGAAATGAAAAATTCAAAAAAACTTAAACCTAAGGGATAACCAAAATTTTGAAAAAAGCAGAAGTCCAATTATCAGTCAAAATATGTAAAACTTTGTGTAAAAATTTTAAAATTTTACTCTGAAGGATATATTTTCAATTAAGAAGCATTTGAGCCACTATCCACAAACCTTATAGTATTTGACAAAGCTTTACCAATTTGAAAAAAAAAAACACTTAAACCTGAATCAATGAAAAAAACTAAGTCCAATTATCCATCAAAATGTGGAAAAATAAGTATTTTTTTAATTTTTAATCTGGATGATAAAGATAAAGCATAAAAACATCCTTAGCACGTTTTGTCATTATCAACAATGATCGGTCAAAATTATGAAACTTTGAAAAAAAAACTTTACCCCAGAGTTACACAAAACTTTAAAAAAAACTAAGTCCAATAATCGGTCAAAATATGCAAAACTGAGAAATGAAAAATTCAAAACTTTATCCTGTAGGATATGTTTCAACATAGAAAAGCATTTGAACTACTATTGATAACATCTAATAAGATTTGACAAAGCTGTACCAATTTGGAAAACTTTTACCTGAATTAAAGAAAAAAAACTAAGTCCAATTACCTGCCAGAAGAGGGACAAATTAAAACATTTTTTTACAATTTAACTCTGGATGATATCAATATGCCGCAGTGAAGCTTTTCAGCAAGTTTCAGCATTATCTATAACGATTTGACAAAGATATTAAACTTTGAAAAAAACTTAACCAGGGTTAACCAAAAATCAGACTAAGTCCAGTTATCCGTCAAAATACGGAAAAAATAAAAACTAATTTCTTCAAAATTTCAATCTGAATGAAATATCTTGAACATAAAGAAGCTGCTGAGCAAGTGTCACTGATATCCATAAAGATTTGATAAAACTATGGGAGTTTGAAAAAGTGTGGACGCCTCCGACGACGGCGACGAAGAAATTTGGACTGCTATGTCTCGCCTTCGTCACGGGCGAGACAAAAACGGGAATCACGTGCATTATTCCTTTTTCCGAGAAATGTAATTAAAAATTATGTGGGTTTTGCTGTCGTTTTTTCTTTGCATGTTTTGAGATGACAGAAATAAGCCAAAGTCCAGGGCCCGTATTCATAAACACTCTTTACTTAAGTGTTAATTTGACAAGATTCTCCTAAGGATTTCCTTAGTTAAGGATAAAATTTAACTGGTATTCATAAAGCATCCTAAGTTCACCCTTAACTAAGGAATGGTATCCATCAATACGGAACTCCTCGCAGCTATATCAGTGTATAATATGTAATTACATTAGTCTGTGGGCTAGGATAACCCATCGTCCACCCCCGACATCTCTATGGGACCAAATTTGTTTTGTCCCCAAAACATATTATTAAAGAAAAAAATTTTGAAACGCATTTGTGATTTGGGGGTCTTTTAATAGCCCTGTTGGATATTTTTTGTCAATTTAGTTTTTTTAACCATTTTTCATTTTCCAAGGTAATTATAGATAAGTTTCCGAAACATAAAGTTTGGTATCAATAGAAAGGTCTATACATGTCTTTGTAAATTGATTTGGGCTACAAATAAAAATATGTATCAAAAATAGTAGCCTTTCCCCAGCAGATATTTGACAAAAATAAAAAAATACAAGTTTTTGTATGTCAACTATCATATATTTACCTTTGTGACTTTATATGCAGATTTTGTTATGTTCTTAATACATTTGATTTATTTGTTGTGTTTTATTGCTCTAATATTGTTTCTTTTGCCCGTTTTTGGTGTTCAAATGTTAAAAAAAAACAATTTAGAAAATTGCAGAATTTTACCATTTTTCTCTATATTTTAAATGCGCTTGACATTTTAGTTATTATATCACTATAAACTGATACTAATTAAGTAAATGTATATATATAAGGCCCTAATCCTAATTTATTTGAAATAAATTTCAAAGCACCAACCCATGTGTGAAAAGAAACAATAAATTTTGCTTTAAATAATGTAAATAACTATTTTTCATTATAAAACAAAGCATAATTTATAATGTTAACACCATTTTTGTCAAAATTATGATCTTAATCTGTGAAAAATGGGTGATTATCCGATTTCAATTTTTTTATTTTTTAAATTTCCGTAATATCAGTCTCACTAAGGTATTTTAAATAAGCTCGACATTTGAGTTATTATATGTCACAAACTGACATTTATTAAGTAAAAGTCTATATAAGGCATCGAATAAGCTCAATATTTTATTCATAAAATTATTTTAAAAGATAATTTTTGCGAAAATGGTACCCCTACCCCTAATTTTTTAATACAAGGTACAAGCCATGTGTGAAAATGAAACAAACAAATTTATTTTGAACAAATTACTTCTTTATTTATAACACAAAGCATAATTTATCATGTCAACACCATTTTATCTGAATTTGGCCTAAAAGTGTGAAAAATAGGTGATAAGCAGATTTCAGATTTCTTTTAAATTTCCGTAAAGACACTTTCATTGAGATTTGGAGGTTTCTGCTGGTAATATAATATTCTAAGTTACAAAAAAATATTAGTAGATATATATTCAGGTCAAAATATTTAAATTTAATTATATTTATTATGATTTTAATCACTCAGGATAATCTTTTCAAAGGAAAATGTTTGTATTTTCGATAAAATGCAGTAACGGAGCATGATTTGTGGACACACGAAGGTCAGAGACCACAAAAACACATATAAACAACTTTTTATAAATGTATTAATATCTATTTTAAGTTATTTAAGTGTTTTTGCCACATTTAAGTGGTTTGTGTATTAGAAAATAAAAAATAAAAAATCAAAGCAGGTTTGATACTATTGCAACTTTTCATTATGTGTGGTTCCAACTTCTGCTTTGAGGGTAATAAAAAATATGTTAACAAAGTAAAAATTCCACAAATAAGGTATTTGTCAAAAGCATGACGTCTTGCAAGTTGAGCAGTTAAAAGAAAATATTATTTGCATGAATCAATCACTGGAAAACTGAGGAAATTAATCTACCCCTTTTACAAATTTTTAATAATAATGAATAATTTACTCCTATATCTTCGTTTGTAGCTTTTGATGCAATATATTCATAATTAATATATGTTTAAAAGTCAAAATTAGTATTTCCTTACCATTTTAATCATCTAAACGTATATTTTAGTTAGTTTTTTGTGATTAGAATTATAAAATAAAGGTTTTAAGATTTCAAATTTCACCTTTTTCATATATTTTGGGGATGTAATCTGTACAGATTTTATTTTGTAACCATATCATTTCGTTTATTTGATGATATTTTGTATGAAAGAAAATTTGGTAATTAATCAAATACAAGAGTCTGTATATATTTATCTTATTTTTGATTTATTTCAGTTTTCTTCAACGCTTTGTGTACACTTATATTCAATTCAAAGAGCAAATCAGTTTCAAAGACAAAATCTTTATGAATCTAATTTTTTATTCAAAGGTTTTACAACAAAACCAGACAATAAAAATCTTTATGAAAATTATGACTTCCCTATCATTTAAAAAAAGTAAATTCAATTCAGAAAGCAAAACAATTTTCAACAAGTAATCTTTATGAAATTTTGACTCCTCACTAAATGAAAAACTTAGCTAAGTTACACAGTAAAAAAGATGATTGATCACACATTCAAATGAATTAAAAGCTTTCACAATTAAACCTGACAAAAAAATCTCCTAATGAAATTTTGATCTCCCTATTTTATGATATTTTGACCCCCCCCCCCCTCACCTAAAATACCAAATGATATGTCAACCACCTATTTTAGTTGGAAAAATAATTTAAATTCAATTCAAAGAGCAAATCATTCCTTATGAAATTTTGACCTCCCTATATGATGATATTTTGACCCCCCATGAAATACCTAGGATGTGTCAGCCTACTAGTTTAATTGAATAAATATTCTTAATTAAATTCTAAAAGCAAATCAGTTTTAAAGAAATAATGTTTATGAAATGACCTCCCTATTTTATGATATCAAGACCCCCCTAAATAAAATGCTAAGCTACACGGTAAAAATGATAATTTGATGACACATTCAAATGAATTCAAATATTTTACAACAAACCTAGACAAAAAAAGATCTTTATGAAATTTTGATCTCCCTAACTTATGATATTTTACCCCCCCCCTGAAATACCTGGGATGTGTCAGCCTACTACTTAATTGGATAAATTATCTAATTTCGAATCAAAAAAGCAAATCAATTAAAAGAAAGTCTTTATGAATTTTCAAATTCCCTATCTTATGATATTTTGAATCCCCCAAATGAAATGACTAGGATGTGTCAGCCTGCTACTTTATTGGATAAACAATCTAAATTAATTTGAAAAAAATCTTTATGATATTTTGACCTCCTTATCTTATGGTATTTTTACTTCCCTAAATGAAATGCAAAACTCGGTAAAAATGATATGTTGATCGTTCATTCAAATGAATTCAAACATTTTTCAACAAAACCAGACAAAAAAATCCTTATGAAATTTTGAATTCCTATCTTATGATATTTTGACCCCGCCCTAAAATACCTAGGATGTGTCAACCTACTACTTAATTGAATTAATAGTCAATTTCGAATCAAAAAAGCAAATCAATAAAAAAAAAATCTTTTTGAAATTTTGAAACCCCTTTATGATATTTAACCCCCATTTATGATATTCTGACCCCCTTTTATAATATTCTGATCTCCCTAACTATGAAATATTAACCTCCACGTTTTACATGTAATGTTTTAAATTCAATAGGGGGTCAATATTTTATAAGGGGGGGTCGAAATATCATGACCCCGGGGTCAAAATATCATATGATAGTCTTACCCCGGGGTCAAAATATACGATATATTTACCCCGGGGTAACAGTTTAGGGGAGGTCAGAATATCATATGACAACGGGCCATTTTTTTACCTCTTTCGTAAATCCTTGAACTGATAGAAACCAAATAACCTATTTGCATTACCCAACCGCCGTCGGGGTCAATAAAAATATGAATTGAATAAATTTTTATTTAAAGGAATTACAGGAATTAATTTAGGTAGAGATCAAGAAAGATTTTACAATTATTTCTTGTTAGAAAATACCTATAGGACAACAACTGTTTTGTGTGGCAGTAAAATTGAAAAAAAACATGTTTGTCTTCCCTTTCAATAAAGATTAGATTATTAAAACTAGATGCATGCTGTCGGAAACGACAGCTATCCGCACAACCCCGCATACCATACCCCGACGTCTAAGCCCTTTCAAAAACTGAAAACTAATTAGTTTTTATACCGGTCCCATGCACTGGTCCCTAAATATCAACAAACTAATATGTTCAAGTATTTTGGACTGACAAGTGTGATAACGCTTTCAATACTAGCTTGTAAACCAAAAGAATCAGAAATCTACATATATTGTTGGGTTGGAAGTTTTAGTATCAGTATGGATAATGCAAGGGACGTGGGATATTTAAACAGCTATTCAAATAATGACATTTGAGTAACTAAACTTTTGTTGAAATTTTATTCACGTACTTACATGTGACTGACTTTTGGCAAGAGGACGAAGGCTTCAGATTCAATTTCACCGGGTGAAATGGAATGACTGAAAAACAAGTAATGTGACTGATAAAACAGTATAATCCAAATGAGTTTAAATTTAATTCTTGATAGAATATAAACACGTTTTCTGAGTGTCAAAAATCAACAAAAAGGTATGACTTCCATATCAATCTTGCCAATCGTAGCGAGCCCAAACTAACTATTTCCAAATGTTGTTGCCTCTCTATTCTTTTCTTTCGAAACATTTGTCATCTTGTTTTAGTTGTTCTTTGCAATACTACAACTATTGGCGAAGATTTGTCATAGTTGCTTTAATTTCTATTAAATAGCTAAGGAAGAGTAACAGATTTGAATGTTATTTCACTTTTTCATTACATTATACAAGTCAAAATTGCAACCGGATTTAAAATATTGATTTTCGGGAAAAATACAATTGGAGGTGCAACAATACATGTGATAAAAAATAATCTGTGATAATTTGGTTAAAATTTGTTCAACGTTTTTTCAGTTGAAAAAAGAGGATTAGAAAGTGTGACACTGGCGAGGACGACGACGCGGACGCAAGACGACAAATTGCGATCCCTATATGTTGCCCTGCTGGAACCAGACGACACAAAACATCTTTTCCTCTTGAACAACAAGGCCAAAGGAAAAATACTTGACAAAAAGCATCTATAGAAGATTTAAACAAAGTTTCACAAACAACTATGTCTAGTAAATCAAAACTTGACAAGAACATCTATGAAGGGATCTGTACTAGGTTTCTTTATTTGGCTTAATAAAACTACAATTTCTTTTTCTGAACAGCTGATCTGAAATAAAAACTTCCTCTTGGAACCAAACTTGACCAAAATCTAACATATACATCTTTGGTCCTTTACAAAGTTTCATAAACACAAGGACCTACATGTATGAAACTTTATTATTTATGGAAATCCCTCTACATAAAGGTTTTCTCATTTCGTCTTGATCAGTCTACAAACAATGCTCCTAAAGGCTATTCTTCTTTTTGTTGGTTTATTTAAAACGTTTTCGTCTCTGAATGAAATTTAATGATTAATTATTTTGATATTAACCGCGAGCGGTGGTCCTTATAAAACAAATGGACGCAATTTGTCAATTTAAATTATCTAGGTCAATCCTAAGCGGTCCTTCCAGAACGAAGATGGCCAACCCTTAACTTTTAATCTACTTAGAGAAACTCAGGGGCAGATAATAGTATGAAAAATCAATTCATAGTGTAAAACATTTCCCGTAAAACGCGGGATCATTCCTTCTTGTGGTTTAAATTAAGTAAAAAACATCATTTTATCACTCCATAAAATATTGACATAGACTATAGTTTTTTTTGCTTTGGACATCAAAGGTATCTTTTTATAAATTGTCATATATTATTATGCAAATCATGGTTGGAGTTCTAATTTCTGTTTCTGTTTCTCGCCATGTTAGAAGTAACTAGATTAATTTTCTTAAAATTCACGGCTCGGATTAGTGTAGTATGTTCATGTCGAAACCTGTAGATTTCCTTAACAGCTGCCATCAAAATACCAATTAATATTTATTAATAATCTGAATGACACTTCTGTTGCCTGAAATAATTAAGATCCATTTTTTAACAATATTTAATTAGTCATCTTATTTTTAACGCAGATAACTGTTCTATCTGTGTAATATTGTCAATTAAAAGTTATCCATGTAACGAAGTACAGCAGTCATTTGAGGATGATCAAGACACCCGCAAGTCAATAACAAAGACAAAATATTCATATGTGGGTCATATCTTTAGGATTTTTTTTAACTAAATAGTTTTCACACAGCGTACGTCAAATTATTTTCCTTTTATCCTTTCCCAACATTTTTTTCAAAATTTACATTACATTACATAGTGTAAAACATTATTTTTTTCTGTCCTTCAAAGTCAATAGAGATCGTCTTAGTGGTGTAATGGTTAATGTGCTCACATCGAGTGCGGAAGGTCGTAGGTTCGATCCCTGGCCGCAGGCGTGGATTCAAGCGGAGGCGCACCCGGTGCGCGCCTCCCCTAAAACGAAATAAAAAAAAATTTTTAGTCTTTATTTTCGTGATTTCTATGAGCTTTCGGGGGGCTTCGCCCCCTGGTCCCTAACAAGGCACTGACCTGGACCAGCGCCCCCCTAACGTAAAATCATGGATCCGCGCCTGGGCCGGGTTTTACCAAACACATCAAATTGGTATTTGATGCTTCTTCGCTAAGCAAGCAGCATTTAATAAGAGCAAAAATCTGGTCAGACCAGAGGCAGAATAATGTCTTGGAAAAGTAACACGTCTTCTTTGGACTGTTGCTTTCCTCGGCTAGCACGTTAAAAATCCGACTCATCGTGTCGGTTTAGTACAAAGCAGGATTCATTCATCATCACTCATAAATTATATGCTCTCGTCCTGAATATCCATGAAATATGTTCAACTGGACGTTAAGCATCATTCAATTTATAAATCAACGTCAATGAAAAAAACATAGCCACGGCTGCAAGTAAAATGGTCCGCCATTAATCAAAGTTTCCCAAGTAAAATGCATATTCCTAAAGTGTTATTGAAGGTTTAAAAAATTAATAATAAAATATTACAGATTTTTTGTTGATTTGATAGAAAAAAATCTACATCTTGTGTATCAAATGATCAGATCCATTAAAGACTGATATTCTGGTTCCAAAGTTAACATTATAATTCGAAAATTAAAACAACCTGATTTGAATACGAAATCAAAACTTATAGTATAATGGGGCATACCCACACATGACAATTAACACTGTGAAGCAGATATTGTATGACTGATTGATTTGTAATCACTTATTATGTTTAACTCTATGGTTTCAGTTAAATATTTACAAAATTATTTACCCTGAACAGTATAGCGAACCCTGGTGACTTATATCATATGGGTGTTTTCTATTAAATACTATTTACTCCTTATAACTTTATGCATGAATTGTGAAAAGTACTTACCACACTTGACTAAATTTTGCATTTTACAGCAATTTCAAGAAAAACTGCCACTTTTGGACCACATTTAGGTCTAGAAAACATAAAGGACATCAGCGTTCAGTCTTCATTAACTACTTTGACTGAATACGAATGTGCTCTATACTTTCTAAACTGAAAATTTTCATAAATTGTGTGTTTTGAACTAAATCGAGAAAACAAAAGAATGCACAAATTTGGGCCAAGAGAACACGTTCAGTTTTTAACTCCTGCTCTTTTTTAGATGCAATGTTTATTTATTTTTTTTAATTTTATTCTTGTATCTTTTCAATTGGAACACTTTAAAATTTCTAGTGAGGCCATACATGAAAATAGGGGACGTTGTATAGGAGTCATTTTTAAAAATAGGAGATGTGGTATGGGAGTCATATCTGAAAATAGCAGATGTGGTATGGGAGTCATATGTGAAAAAAGGAGACGTGGTATGGGACATGTGGGGTCATATGTGAAAATAAGGTTGTGGTATGAAAGTCATACGTGAAAATAGGAATGGTGGTATGGGAGTCATATGTGAAAATAGGAGATGTGGTATGGGAGTCATATGTGACAATAGGAGACGTGGTATGGGACATGTGGGGTCATATGTGAAAATATGGTTGTGGTATGAAAGTCATACGTGAAAATAGGAGAGGTGGTATGGGAGTCATATGTGACAAAAAGAGATGTGGTATGGGGCATGTGGGTGTCATATGTGAAAATAAGGTTGTGGTATGGGAGTCATACGTGAAAATAGGAGAGGTGGTATGGGAGTCATACGTGAAAATAGGAGAGGTTGTATGGGAGTCATACGTGAAAATAGGAGATGTGGTATGGGAGTCATATGTGAAAATAGGAGAGGTGGTATTGGAGTCATATGTGAAAATAGTATAATATTGACTATAGCTGTCTATGACAATGTCAAACCGATGTATGTTAATATTTATTTGAATATTTGTGTAGTTTTGTTATCCACCACGAAGAAGCAAGATCCAGCTCGTCTTCTTTGGTGTCAATACCAAAGGATGACACATCCATTTAGATGCATATGCTCGAAATAATTATTTTTCTTTCTCTTTTCAGCAGTGGCCAGGATGGGGTGATTGCCAAAGGGACATTTGCTAATTTAGAAACCCATACTTGTAATGTTTTTGACATTTGATCTGATTGACCATAAACATCATATGGGAGGTTATTAAATTTGATTAGCAATAGCAAAATTTACCTGTTTATTTTTAGTTGCATACTCTTACCCTTCCGGAGCACCTCATCCAAATCATGTTTTGTGAAAGAGGTCATGGATTCCAAGCTTTTCTACCTTCTGAAAAATTATAAAGTCAAGGATTTCTTTACAACAAATTGATTAAAATATAAAGATTTGTTATCAAAATTCGGATGTACTTTTGATCATCTTATAAAACATGGGGTATCACATCCTAATTTTTACGGAAACGTGGAAAATAAAGGTCGGAAATTTAAACAAAGTCCTCATAGTCGAAAAATTCATTTTAATAAGCTTATCCGTGATGGATACAATCACAGCATTATTATAAAATCATTAAATATGGTTTTTCTTAGAACAAATATTGATTTTCTTGTTAAAAGCTTTATATGGTAATAACGAGTTGATACCTGTTATAACATTTTCTATATCCTGTTTATTTATATTTCATATTGGCATTTGCACGACCCATGTTTTCTTTACCTTCTAATGATATTGAACACTAAGTCCGATTGGATGTGTTTGGGTTGACACCGTAGTGAGGGAAAGCTTGGTTTTTTATCGGTTGCTTTTGTGTTTTTTACTAGCAGACAGCAACTGCGAGTACACTTTTGAGCTCAATGCTTTCGTTTTATCTTGTATTTATTTTTAATTTAATTTGTAATTTGTTTTCAGAATCGATCGCAACGGTTGGATCCATTTCAACCGATTTTTGTGGTTTTTAGTGTTGTTTTGTCACACCACTATCCCAGGTTAGAGGGATGATTGAGCGCTCACCAACCGGTCTAACCAAAGACATTAAATTGGTATGTGTTGCTTCTTCGCTACGCAAGCAGCATTTAGGAGTAAGAGCAAAAATCTGGTCAGAATAATGTCTGGGGAAAGTGGCACGTCTTCCTTGGACTGTGTCTTTCCTCGGCTAGCACATTAAAATCCGACTCATCGTGTCGGTCTAGTACAAAGCAGGATTCATTCATCATCATTCAACTGGACGTTTAGCACCATTCAATATGTGTTACTTTCAAACGGCGGCAACGGCACGGTTAGTTTTTTTAAAATATATCTCTGAATATATTAATGATCTGATGACCAAAGTAAATGTGCTTATAGTTCGTGATATGAAATTATCGACAAACTACACGACATTGGTCCTTGATCTTCTTTGCATGGTTCCATTACTTAGACCTCAAGCATCAAGTTTCCATAACTCACTTTCTTTATCAGGTTTTCAATTTCTGACTATCGATTTGTTTTATTTAAATGCACTGGTGGCATTACTTGCTGAATTTTAAGAAAATTAATGTTTCCACACGTTTATAGGGTCAAAGCCGCATATACAGGCGAGACATTTTTGTGTCCACACTTGTGTTACATACGCGTTCCACGAGAGCATGGTCGTGGAGCATAGTATTAATGACGTCACCAGCAATGACGTCATAGGGAGTGACATCACCGGAAGTCACATGACGTCAGTACTACTGTTGTCGCTGCTGCTGCTCTTTCGTCCCCATTGTAAGTATTTCCGCTTTTAACAATGGAAAAGAAAACCAGCAGCAGTGACAGCAGTAGCAGTGACGTCATGTGATTCCGCTGACGTCATGACCGGTTAACATGACTTCTGGTTACGTCATTTCCGGTCACCAGAGCAACCGAGCAGGGTGAAATGATTCACTCACGACTTACTCAATGTGACAGATACCACATCACACCACATCACACCACACCACAGCACCACCATCACCACAACCACCACACGGAGCGAAATGAGCAACTGAGCAGGGTGAAATGAGTCACTCACGACTTACTCAATGTGACAGATACCACATCACACCACATCACACCACACCACACCACCACCACCACCACCATCACCACCACACGGAGCGAAATGAGCAACTGAGCAGGGTGAAATGAGTCACTCACGACTTACTCAATGTGGCAGATACCACATCACACCACATCACACCACACCACCACCACCACCACCACCACACGGAGCGAAATGAGCAACTGAGCAGGGTGAAATGAGTCACTCACGACTTACTCAATGTGACAGATGTCACATCACACCACATCACACCACACCACACCACCACATGGAGTGAAATGAGCAACTGAGCAGGGTTTAAAGAGCGAAATGAGCAACTGAGCACGGTTAAAAGGATACAAGAACGATCAGACTGAAATAGATTCGAATATTTCGGAAAGGGACATAGGAAAATTATACACAAGGGTTCTAGAAATGGGAAAAGCTAAGTTTCAATTTGATGTACAACAGCTTTAGATTCTTTTTGTATAGTTTGTTGGTCCTTAAAAGGACCT
>JARWCS010158585.1:0-14382 GCA_034783895.1 Geukensia demissa | reverse complement strand
TCGGAAGACAGACAAGACCATGGCCAACAAAATGAAACGAAAAACAAACATAGAACACACAATACTACACTGAAAACCAAAGCTGGAAGGCTCGAACCCTACAAAAAACCGGGTTGAGTTCAGGTGCTCCGGAAGGTAAGCAACTCCTGCTCCACTAGTGGCACCCGTCGTGTTACTCATTAGGCATAGCCGGTGTATAGTCACAATCGATGTTAGTCAGAACCAGTATATATAGGAACGGCCAGTGGGAAGATACACATTGTCATTTGTGAAATGTATATTTTGTACCGGTCAACCAATTCATGATGGGGACTGAAAAATTACCGGAGTGATGACTCTTTATCTTTCCCTGAGAAACCCTTGGGTCAGTAGCTTTCTTGTCAGCTGTAACACTCTAGCAATAAAATCCCAATAATTCCCAACGGCAGCCCGGGTATACAAATACAAAATGTAGGCTGTTCGGTTTCTCTACCTGCAGGTAAAAGCCCTGCTGAATGGACATCTCTTGGTTTGGTGGGTTGTATAAATAATGGAACACCTTGACAGTAACTGGGGTTAAGGAATATGCCACTTCGGTTTTTCTGTCGGGGTTAGAACTCCTCATAAAAGGGCATCTGTTGATTGACCAGAAGGATGTATAAATTCTCATCTCGTTTCATACGTGGACTTTTTACAAACAAGGCATGCCAAGCCACGGTATTGTCTATCTTTCTGTCTCTCTCTCTTTGGTTTGTTCGAATTCTTTTTAATTTGAAAATATAACTAGTCGAGGCAGCCACGCTGCATATTCCTGTGCAACTCTGGTGTTTAATAGTATAGTGTGAATTATACTATAATGGTTCTAATGCTACTGATGAGAGAATACTTCTTGAAATGTACATATAGCATACCAACATTCTTCATATTTTTTCGACATTGGTAATTTTGTATTTTGAAACCACTGCGTTGATGCCTCTGCTGGTGGACCAGATGTCCGCGAGGGTATTTACCAGCCCAGTTGTCAGACCTGTCTGACATGAAAATCAAACAATGTTTTACAGAAAAAAGCTGCATTTGTTAAAATTCTAATTAAAGCGCTGAAAATGCAGAAAGGCCTCGAGAAGAATTGCACTTAGTAGTTGTCCTTGCCTTCGGATTTGGCTTCCCATTTCGAGTGCTTCTTTTGCTATGTTTGGATCTTGGACCGAGAGGTTAAACCTTGAAATGCATACCAAAATTCCCCTTATTTTTTCAACATGGATAATTTTGTATTTTCAATATGACCATAGAACTTATTTTTTCATGACGACTAAGAATATATATGGTTTTTGGGTGGGGATCTGAACCGTTTATGGGATACTACGTCCATGTCCATGGAACTTTACTTTTCATGGAGATTAAGAATATATGAATAAGGAATGTGATCCGAACAGGTTTTAGTTCGCCTTTACAAAGTCAAGGTGGGCTATTGGAATTTCCTCGCATCCACTTTACATCCAAGGTTCTATTCATTCAGTAACTATACAATGTAGCTTCATAAAACTTGGTAGGATGGTGTATTGAGACGTTGCGCTTCATATGCATCTAAATTTAGATGACCTTGACCTCAAGATCATTCCTGATCAGAAAAAATTGCATTTTTACTGTAATTTACATCCATTTTTTAAATTCTCAGCAACTATGCTAGATACCTAACAATCGTGGGAGATCTTAAGGACATCCCATCTGAGTTCATGTCAGGGGTTAAATATTTCCCTTCGGAATGTTTCGGAGCTTTATCAAAGCGCTATGCCAGGCAAATCGCCTTTGCCCCAGTGAGGCATCGCTGATTGGCTATCGTAAATTTGACCTCTGACGTGAACTCAGATGGGATGTCCTTAGATCTCCCCACGACGCGACCAAGGAAAAAACAAATAAAAAGGAGGAGCAAGTGCGGAGATCTAATTTTAATTAGATTGGATACCTAAATGAAACATTTTATAAAGTTCTATTTATGTAACACCCATGTTTCAGATGCAAATATTGGTGATGCTGAGGTCAAGGTCATCTAGGAGAAATAGTTTTAGATTAAGAAAATTTGCTTTTTTTTGTTTTTTCGGAAACTGTATTTGATATCTAAATGAAACTTGTTATCCTTTGGTAAAGTTCTTGGCAACCATACATCAAAGGAATCGGATGGTCAATTTCAAATCTGACGAGTGTATAGATATTGAAATTACAACTTTGGTAAATTTCCTGGAATGCTCTCAGACCTGTTACCTTTTGGAAACATACCTGGCAACAATGTACAAATGTAGTCAGAAGATAAATTGCAACCATATGGAGTTTAAAAATTAAAAAAATATGGCAATCATGACTCTCAGACCTTATATGTTTTTAAATAATTTGAAATCATACATTATTTTTGCATTAGATTAGGTCGATTGTCGTGTTTCACATTTTGTATATCGGGGCCTTTTACAGCTTCCGTTATGGTATGGACTCTGGTTCATTGTTGAAGGCCGTAATGGGACCTGTAGAAGACAATCATGCCACATATCCTATTTTTATATATACTTGTTCTGCGAAAAAACGAAATTATCTTTAACAAGCTGTCCACTTTCTTCGTCCGGATTTTAAAGTTTTCCCCTTTACCTTGAAGTGACTAATAAGTGATTTAAAAACGGAAAATGCTGTTTGTGTCTTTAAAGAGGCAGGAACAGCTTACCACTCAGGACCAACTGAGATCACCCCCTGATTTTGGTGTTGTCCATAATTTTTTGTAGTTTTTATATATACAGTATGTGTCATGTTCCGTCTTGTTCTCGAGACAGCCGTGTCTGTCGACTTATCCACTTTGTCTTACTCTTTGGTGTTCTTTTGCTTCATTTTGCTCTTCTAGCCATTTTACCTATATTTACTAAAAAGTCTCTGAACAATCTACTTTTCTCCTTTCAACTTCCGTTTGTAAAAGAATATTCACGAGGGGTTGAAAGCTTAATTAATTAGTTATCTACACGTGTTGTGAAATGATATTGCAAAAGTAGTGAGAATTTCCTGTAATTAAAGACAGTGATTAGATATAAAAGTCCATAATATTTCCCTTATTACATGAAACGACTATATTTCAAAACAAACTTTGACATGCAACGGACAAAACAAAATTTGAGTTGAGGAAAAAAGTAATAAATTATGTGACAAAGCAACAGTTGAACAAACGAAACATTTCACTGTCTTTGGTGAGTGATGGTCGTGGTTGGCAATAGATAAATATAAACATTTAATTTTTGTTTGTTTTATGTTCTACTTTACATGATGGAATTAATTATATTTGAATGATAGGAAACAAGGTTAACCAAAGATGATGGAGCACGAATTTTCCTGTCAACTTTTTCTGAAATTGTAAAGAAATGTGTGAACTGTGTGTTGTCGTCATATGTCTTAATACATTTTAACACATTTCAAATCAGAATCTATTAAACACCTTTTCTGATAGCAAATGGGATAACATGTATTTAATAGTATGGTAAGATACTAGTTTACCAATAATGCATAAGTATAGTTAAAAAAAATTTAAGACAAGTTTCTGGAAATAATTATAATAGTAGTGTCGATTTACACTTGTGACCAATAGAAGTATAGATAATGATGCAATATGCATGGATGTACTAAGCAGCTAACCTATAGATATGGTGGTTTTTAGCTGAACATTAAATAAAGGCTGATCCTTTAATTAACTTACATAGACCGCAACCAAGGTCAGAAACACAGATATAGGTGGGATGATTAAAAACTGTCGTAAGTTTTTCGTTGACTAGAATTTCACATCAACCCCCGTATTTCTAGAACTGTATTTTACTGTGGCCTGATCACCCATAACTTATGACAGTGAAGTTTCCTACGCTCTAATATACTGAGACGATTTATGCAGTCTTTAGTTTTGCCCTGTGGGTACTTATGGCCATGTGAACGGCCTGATCTTAGCTTAGGTATATCTGTTTTGTTGTCATTGTTATCGGAGTAGTCATCCTAAATCAGTAGTATGATTAAGAGAACGTGGTGTGATTTTAAGACAAATGATCCACAGGCATACATTGTCATAGTACTACAAATATATATCATTTTGTGAGAAAACGGATTCTATGGGTCACAGAGGGACAAAGAAAAAATCATTAGATCAAGGGACACATAGAATCATTGTCAACAAATAAAAAGAATAACGGACATAGTAAAGAAAACACTATAATGAGACTAACGTTTGAGTTAACGATCCAGCAAAAACAAGAGTGAGTTCAGGTGCTCCGTTAGGGAACACCTCTCTACTAGTGGCCCCCGCTGTCTTACTCTGTAGTTAAACCCGAAGGTTAGTCGCAATCGTAATAGTCACACCAGGTAAAGAAATGGTTGGAAGTTATGAAATTTGTTTCCGTGATAAATCCACATATAGAAAAATCTTCAATATTTGTTTTGGGACAAAATTAATCTACCAAATATAGTAGGTGAAAAACGACAAAACGTTTTGAATATGATATTATATATTATAAAATGCATAAAAGAGAATGAGCTATTATGTTACTACATGTCTGACAATTTGTAAAATAAAAAAAAACATTTCACGGACTTCCCCACAAATATATAATGTGCCTGTCCCAAGTTTGGAGTTTTTGAATTTTTTGTTGGTCTTTGTCTTTCATATTGTTTATTATTTATATGTATGATAATGAATGAGGGTTCGTTTAATTTTACCTGCAGACTTTTTGGGGGTAAATTTTGGAGTGTGATTCCCCCATTCGTTAAAAAAGTTGTGAGGACCTCCAGATAAAACAATTTGCCACATACTTATATGCCTGTACCAAGCTGCGAACATGTAGTTTAATTGTTGTCGTTATTTTATTAGTCATTTATTTTAATTTGTTCACCATTTTTCAATTTATTAAGTCGATTGTCGTATTTTTCACATTTTGTATTTCGGGGCATTTTTCAGCTTCCTTTATTGTGTGGACTCTGGTTCAGAGGGACCTGTAGAGGATTCAATGGGAGCTATAGAACTTTAAATTTAACTGTCAATTGTTGTATGGCTGTCTCATGGAGAATGATGCAACTTCTCCTATTTTTATTTTGCTCTGTTTCTTACGCAGATTGGGCTTTCCCATAAATTTTCTCCGACATTAATTTATTTTAATACAGCACCAGTATGATCTGATGTGTTGTTTACGGGGTTAAAGCAACATTAACTTGGTTTATTGTGAATAAATGAGGATTTTGGTTCTTTACCTTTAGAAACCTATTTAGAACTCAGCACAGTGATTTGTACGTTTGAAAGATAACAGTTTCTTCTTGCATTATAATATCAGAGACATATAAAACCATGTGTTTGCAAATACAGATCTAAATTTTTATTGTTTGTTTGATTGGTGTTTAACGCTACTTTCAACAATATTTCAGACATATCGCGGCGGTCGGTTTTACTAGGCGAGGAAGCCGGAGTATCCGACATTGGGCAGGTAAAGAACAAACCTATCACGAGCGATGCGAGTAAATATTATATATCTAAAGTCAAGTTTGCGGAAATGATGATATTAACTGTGGTTCAGATTATAAGTATATGACGCATGAATTCCACAATTGTTAAAAGTGGCCTACAAATAAGATATTATTAAGAGAATATGTAATAAAAGTTACATGCGCAAGCCGCAACTAAGTTCCTTTTTGTCAAAATATCAAAAAGCATTGTCCAGCTCTCAACAATATCAAAAAACTACAATATAAAGCAAGCTGCAATAGTTAGCATTACAAAACGACCCCCACTGGGCTAAAGGTTTTTGGTTTGGACAGGCGCATAAGACATAGAACGGTGTTGAACATGCTTGCGAGATAGAGCGGGTGTTACATGGTAAATCACCTCATCATTTGCTAAGTATTCTTACTAAAATAATGATATGTATATCTATGCGACAACCATAAGAACATTAATTACAAACATCTACAGGGAGATCCACAATGTAGCGCAAGCTGCTTGGAAAACTAATTTTATGCTCCTGTGACACGTATCGTGTATGGGCCTTTATGTTTGTTTTTCAAATTTGTGTTTGTGATTTCATTGTCTTTTATCTGTTATCTTGGTGCATGCCTGTACGGTGTTTAGTATTTTTCCAGTCTCGTGTTATCCTTTTAGAAATATAACAAGAGCTCTTATATAAATTACGTAAAAATCACAAAGGCAAGAACTCTGACAAGTTGATTGGTCAAATTTGGATTTGGGTCAAGGTTTGAGTCAAAACTTATTTATGATATTTTGTGTTAGTGAGACAAGGTTATTTTCTTTCTTTTGAATCTTGCAATAATATCACAGTCCCTTCGGACCCTAGTGTAATTATATTTGTGAAGATTGTCGTTGTTTGACCCCTGAATTGCATGTTCTAAATAACAATATGACTAGCCTACTATGGGGATTCCAGTGCTATGAATCATAATATTGTACTTGTTTTACAAACAGCTCACATTTGTCCGCAGTGTCGGTAACAAGGAACAATTATCAACAATAAATTACCAAGTCTAAAAAGAATTTTGTCAAGTCACATATCTTAAATTGTTCTTTTTTTTAATTTGACGCAAGTTATACGTAAAGGGACACCATACATTTTGGAATATTCTTGATGATCTTGAAATGTTCTTGAAAGATTAACAGACTGAATAATGAAATATCATATGACAGTGAAAAGATTAGATTTCAACGTAAATTAAAAAAGGTTGTGGTTTTGGCTTGCATTACAATTTTCATGTTTTTACGTGAACAGGTAAAGGTTTCAAGAAGGCTTCATTTGTATTTTAAAGCATATAAAATATCAAAACGGCAAGGATATCTGTAGAACAACAAATTACACACAACACATACGCGCACCTACCATGAATGGGCACACACGCAAACCCGAAAAAAAAAACGGTCCCTTCATTGACTGCCTCTTTAAAAATAGCCGTCATGTTGCTTATTGTCAGGGAATATCAAATGTCAATCTAGAAAGGCTGACTTTGTTTGCAAAGTAACCGTGGTACAATGACAAAACCCGGGCACGCACTAAAGTCACCTAGATGAACAAGATAAATGCAGACTTCGGTTTTCATAGACGGAAGGATCCACCCGTCGGATATCTATTGTCAATTTTTGCCATAATCACGAAAGGGCAAACCAGCAAAAAATTATTACTTCAAAGTTGTGTTACCACAATATTCAAGTAATGATTGAATCGTGACCTAAAACACATCGTATTGACTATAAAATTGTGTTGAAGCACAAATTTTCTACAAAAACTAAACTGATTTTTTCAAATGGCTCAGTAATTCTAAAACTTTATTCTGTAGAATCAAATCATTTCAGGTCATATCTGGAAAAAGCTATTTTAAGGTTTCATGGTAAAATTCTTGAATGTTGCTTCTTCTTGCTTCTTCTGTAACTTTCATTAAAATGAAGTAGTTCTGTATAATAATATAATGACATTCTTTACTTTAATATTCATAATTTTATGCGTGTGATTTTGTGAGTCATTATTCAGTTTTATTTCAAATTGTCTAAGATTTCCAGAGAAGTAGTATTTTACCGCTATCTACTAGTTGTAGAAATTTATTTTTCACGAAACATGAAGTGATTATTACCTATACTTTCAAGTGAGACTTGTCGAATACTATTCTTAGTCCTTTCCATTTAATCGTAAGAGGCAGTTTTCTCTCCACTTTCGGCCATGCGTTTTACAGTTCTACTACTATAATAAAATCAACTCATATTTTTCAATTTAAAGACATTTTAAAGGTATTCTTTATGTTTTTGCTCACATTGCTTAGAAACGAATGTTAACAGGGAAGAACGTGATTAAAGAAAAACCAATAATCTATATTCTGTTTTTTTTTCTTTGCTTATTGTAAAAGGTGTCACTATTAAATCAAATTCAACCGATATTTATAGTGTGTTTTTATTGTTGTTTTGTCATACCACTGTCTAAGGTTAGGAGTGTTGAGGCTCACACACTGGTTTAACCCCGACACATACTTAATGTGCCTGTCTCATGCCAGGAACATGTCGTCCAGTGGTTTTCGTTGTTTAATTAGTCATTTATTGTTATTTGTTCACCATTTTGTCAACAAATAAGGTCGACTGTCGTGTTTTATGAATAGTTTAATATTCATTTTACTAATTCTATTTTTGGGACCTTTAACAACTTCCGTTTTGATATGAACTCCGGTTCATTATTGTAGGCCATAATGAGACCTATATGAGTTAAATTCGACTGTCATTTGGTGGATGGCTGTCTTATGACAATCATACCGAATGTCCTATTTTTCATATTATGAAACGTGCAATTATTGTTCTTGAATCAAAAGTTTAAGCGGGATAGGTTATAAGAGTACTATACTGAGTGGCCAGTATCCGAATAATATCCTTCCCAGCATACGATCTCAAGCTGCATTAAATCCGTAAAATTAGTCAGCTGTTTAGATTAAACATATTTTATTTGTATAAACAAAAGGGATCAGCTGTTTGGTATTTAAATCAATAACATATATATATCACAAAATATCAAAACAATTTGATGCACTATATGGTAATTTCGTTGATTGACATAGTTTTGACGTTGTATACAAGTTTTGTTTCATGTACATTTGGTAATATCCCTGTGAGAGTATTTTTACGTATATACATTAATTTATTAAGAGTTTTTCACATGGAGAGGTATTCCACCCTGATTGAAGCCCTCTTGGATAACTTAAGATTTGTAAATTCCCTCTGGTATTCTTTGATATGACGTCTATCCATAGTTTTTCATGTAAATATCCAGTTATCGGAAATACATTGCCTACAAAGACAAGACAATCTGAAACAGACAAAAGAAAAATAGAAACAAATTGTTCTTACAGAAATTTTCTAGACCTTTTCTCCTTTGAAAATTTCAAATTCAAAATGTGTAGATGTTGAACGTTTCAAACTTAATCATCGCTTATATTGACCCTAGCTTCAGTATCTTAGTAAATTACAGATTATAATAGCAAAATTGTTTGAATGAAACAATCTATCCTGAACAAAACAAGTCATAAAAAGGAGAAGGTACGTTAAGCACCATATTTGGCCCAAATTTAAAATTTATGGTACAACAATAAGTTGTTGTGAGAATGCTGTTAAATAACAGTTTTTAATAATTCATAGCTGTTTTTATACAATTTGCAACATTTCGACAAACCGACTAAGCATACTTGACTATTTTAACAAAAATGTAACATTTTCTGTAAAATATTTTGGAGGTGTTTTGTTCAAAATAATATAGATCACACAAAACCATCACGCAGATATTTTAACTTAACATGTGTTATTGAAAGATATTTAATTATGCAAAGTTTGGTTGTGATGTTTTGGTGCAATCTATTAAAATCGACAAAATTGTGTCACGTAATTTCTTAATATTTTAATATTCTAGTGACCGTTTTAGAACCAAGTAAACTAAAAAAACTGTTGGATTTTCTTTTAATAGATATTATTTAATACAAACGATATGAAGAAATAGATATATACCAATTTTCATTTTTTTCAAAATTCTTGAGCCAAAAACGTGCCTTAACGACCCTTGTCCTTTAAGTCCTAATCAAAATATTGCCAAAATTCATGTAATTCTACCAAAATATTTTATTTCTAAAATATTCTTGATAAAAACCGTCCTAGAAATTAGTTCATACATAAAGTTGTTAGAAAATGAAATATTTTATGGTGCGAAATACAACGGTATAAAAACAATATTGCATAAAACAACAGCTGAATCACACCACGGACGAAGTCTGATGTGACAATTTGTCAACTGTCTACTTACAATAAATGTATCCACAACAAAGGGGACTTTCCGGGTCTTGACCAATAATAATAATAAATGCAAAGTCATCTATACTATATATCTTTATATGAAAAGTAGATTTTACTGGCTGCGACCACCACCGACTGTGTCTCACGTATCACAGACTAACACTTGTTGCTTCTTACAACCAATGTTGACGCCTGTGTTACACGACGGGTGCCATTAATTAAGCTGGAGCTATCACCTGAATTTGCAGTGCATTTCAACCACAAATACGACATTCGATGTATTACATGGTCTATTGTTTTAAATATAAATTTAGGTTTACCCATTGAATTTAAATAGTTATAGTGTGCAAAACGTAATCACACGAGACAGTCTGATTTATAAGTTAATCTTTTCGAAAATCCATTTTTTTTAATTGTTCATTTACCCGTGAAAGGACATCTTTCGTGGAGTCCAGTCCTTTGTTTCGAGTTTTTCTTGTGTCTATGGACTATGCACTTTTAATTCGTCACGTTGTATTCTACACTAGGTTTACAAAGGGGGTCTGTATTAATGATGTTAATCAGAATCGACGGACACGGTCCTCGCAGTAGCTTTGTTGAAGGCCTTGTGGAGACCTCTAGATTTGTGAATTCCTCTTTTGTTTCTCGTGGTTTAAGTGCAGTCTCTCTGATATTACCCCATATCTTTAATTTTCGTATCACTTTAAAAAAACTTTTAATATTACATCGGTAATGACGTTTTGGTAATTGGCTTAGTCATGATTTCCTGAGTGATTTGTACTGTTTCGAGAAGAATGTAATACTGATTTATAAAACTGTTTCAACAACTTGCTGAATGTATTTATCATTGTCCGCAATATAAACATTACATGGAGAATGACGTATTATTTAGGTAATAACGGAAATGTTGATACAATTCGCTTTTATTTAACCGGAATCAAGAGACGCAATAATGATGACAGTAAGAAACACTTAACCACTCGAAACAGTACTATCTAGGCACAAGATAACTCAAGAAGAAGATGAATAATATCTATTTGAGAGCTTGTTTGTTTGATTGATTGCGGCTTTAAGCTGCTTCCAACAATATTTCAGTCATACTGCGTCGGTCAGTGATATAGCCTAAGGACTCCTAAAGGGGGTCAGAAAGATAATACAATTGACCACTCATTTGTTTATTTCTCTAATTTTTGTATTAGGTGTTTGTATTGTGTTTTATCTGTGTCCATCGTTTTGTCCTCGGGTTTGTCTATCGAAATGACCGTTCTTAATTAAACTTTTGTTATTCGCTTCATCTTATCGAAGGCGGTATAGCCTATTGACAACATCTCATGGTGAAAACCTACTTTTCGTCGTCAACTATTACTAGAATGGCAAGTTGACGAGTTAAACAGTTAACAACGATTTATGTACATTGAAACAAAAGCTGTCAATGTCTCGTGGCTTTTTCCCGGCCGGGTACTATGTGTACTACCTGGAAAATATTTCAGCGTGTTGATGGAAAAAGACCCTTTTATTTATTGTATTTTATTTACAAATGTACTAAATCTCCAGCTGACACATGTGTCATTTTTTTGTTTTTCTTCACTGGTCGGTTAAAATAGCAATATCGTTTATTGAATTCAACGTCGTTTCTTGGCTCGTACGCTTCAAGGGCAACTGTTTTCAGTAATGGGCATTTTACCGTGTGATTTTTTGGTATGAGTCTTGGTCTGTTGTTGGGGACGATCGAATAGTAAACGGTTTATTTTAAATTATTTGTTATTTAGATTTATTATTTTGAATGGCTGTGTCGTTGATTTTTATACCATATTCCCTATTTTTACATTTACAGCATTCATTTTGCGATGTTCTTGGCCAAATTTCCTTAGATATTAACTTATTTTTCATTAATGCACCGAAATGAAGATATCAATCGTTTATTCGGAATGTTCTTTGATATTGAAATAGGGGTTGTGTTACGATTTTCTACGAGACATATATAAGTTGAATTACAATGTTCTACAGGTTTCCTGAAGGCATTTTACCATGGACAAAAATCGACACCATTGATATTTGTTTTATACATTTTATTTGTCAGTCACAAGTGTTTCTGGGAGATGTTTGATAATGGACAATATCAAAACTAAATGCAGAAAAGTCATGAATCAAATTAATTCAAAATACAAAATTTCCAGTTATGATTAAATTTGGAAAATTTAGGTATGCTATATGTGCATTTCAAGTAGAAACCTCTCATCAGTAGCATTAGAACCGAAACATAGGAGGTCAAATTTTATATATAGCAAAACAAGCACTCAACTCAAAAATATAGAACAGTGCAACAATAGAGAAAAAGACGTTGACAAGAGAATACTGTCAATTCAGAAATTATTGCGATATTTTAGAATTGCGAAAACACGGTCAGATTCGCCAAAACTAAATCTCGCGGTTCAGATCTGTCATTAGTGTTCAAACACAAGTTTAAAGAAGTCACAATTATCAAAGAAAAACTCGCATTTTCGCCTAAAATTAACAAATCGCAATTATAAATGTACGCAATAATTTCAGAAATTACAGTAACTATTAATATCTTGTTTCTTGTGGTTTTTTAATATACGTTATACACAAACAATGTTCCAATTTGTCGGAGGTACATATGCGACAGAAATCATTTTTATACTAAACATTCCTGTATCTTTTATAAAGTATTGCTTGTAAAAGTACTTATATATAACACAGTTATGAAAAATGAAAGATATTTATACACATTTATAATTTTGTTATTCATCGAAACAAACTGTCTTGCCAACACATATTAACCTACTTGGTTTGGACGTCTATGATACAGCCTTATCTATCACACCCTTCCTTACAAATTTTGCAAGAATATTGGATGAAAAATTATGGGAACAACATTCATGAGAATCTTGAAAGAAAATCGGAAGATGTTAAAAATACAAAATTACCAATGTTAAGTAATATGGACAATTTAGGTATGCAATATGTACAGTTCAACCAGTTACCTCTCATCAGTGGCATTAGAACCGAAACATAGAAAGTCAAAGATTCAAATATAGCAAAAGAAGCACTCAAATCCAAACAAATCGAAATAGAAAGCCAAATCCGACGGCAGGGACTACTCATAAGTGCATTACGTTTCGAGGCTTTTCCGTAACAGACATACGAAAATAAAAGGGGTAGATCCAGGGAGCCCATACCCTTTCAAAAATGCAAAAATAAATTGATTTGTAAAGGAGTTCGCGGATTTCAAGCCTTTGTTCCTTTTGTTTTTGTTTTATCTTTTAGTTGTTTCAAATTTGTTTTGTCTCTTTGAACTATGCACTTCTAATCTCTCATATGGGTATTCTACACTGGATTTAATACTTATTTTGCATGCGGGCAGGTCTACCTTTCCAAACGTCAGATCCACTTACGTCCGAGTAACAAATGAACAAATCAGTAAACAAATCACTTAATCTTGAACATCACGAACCGTCTGAAAATGAGGGTAAAGCTCAATTTGTCTGGGAAGGTATCATCTTCTGTTGTACTAGCGTAATTGCATTTTTAATTATATTATATAAGATAAACATTTCAGTAATGGACAGTCACTATTAATTCTTCAACAATGAGGAAGACGCAAAAATCCTATACTTGAACAAGTCGACCTCTCATTCAACATTATATTTATTAATTTTGGTACTTGCACAATACCTTGTTTTCTTTCGCTGTTAATGATAATTTTGAACTAAATCCAGCCGGGCGTGTTTTAATTGATTTCTTAGCTGAAGAGAGCCAGGTTTGTTATCAACTGTGCTTCGATTTTGAACTAGTTGTCAAGAACAGCGATTAATTTTTCGAGGTTGGAACATCTTGTTGTCTCTTGTTTTTCCATTGTCTGCGTAAGTTTAACCTTATACAGTTGTTTTTTTAAGTTTGGTTTTTATGTCGTTTTGTCACTCCACTGTCCCAGGGTATAGAAACTTTGAGTGCTCATGAACATGTTTAATTCAACCATATAATGTGCCTGCCCAAAGCCAGGAACCTGTAATCCAGTGAATGCCGTTGTTTTTATTAAATGTTACTTGTTTTGCACTGTATACATTTGAATGTTACGACTTTTTATTTTTTGTTAGGGGACCTTAAGAGCTTGTCGTAGGGTGTAGGTATTTGTTACTTATTGAAGGACTTAGGTAAAATTTTAGATGTTTGGCTCATTTTTCCATATAAATGACTTTCTGTTTTCGCCATGTAGAAGTTTATCAATAATTTATAATTTAAATTTTCGTACAAGACTTTGGTAGTGATTTTAATATTAGTAGGCCTTTCGGCGTGCCGATGAAATTGTTTATCGACAAGTCGTCGTAACGTAGACTTAATAATACCCTTGTAAATAATTTTCTGATATTTGGTTAATTATAATTCATTAGTGAAAAAGAGGGATTATGTGGACAATACAAGTTAGAGAATAAGTAAAACGTAATAACTTTTAAGTTTTTACCTTTTTTGTTACCAAATTTTGTTGCGTAAAGGGAATTCGAAGATACCAAAGGGGCAGACAGAAATCGTTAAGTCGGAAGACAGACAAGACCATGGCCAACAAA
>JARWCS010158477.1:0-14384 GCA_034783895.1 Geukensia demissa | reverse complement strand
AACAACCCTCTAGAGATTAGAAAAACATTTCCAACACCGGTCGAGGAGTGTGAAAATTACAAAAGAATTAGAGAAATCATCATAACAGGACTTGTTTTGTTTATAACTGATAACGTATGCCGGAAATAAAAGATCGATAAATGTATCCTTTCTTTTTATAATAAAATAACTAATATCGGATAAATATTGTACAACCTTAACTTTATTAAAAAATTTTAAAAGATTTTTGTTTTCTAATAATGAGATAACATCAAAACAAACAGGAAATAAGAACACAGTTGTTCTACGTAATTGGCCATTTCGGAATTATGTCTAAAAATTAATATTGTTTTGTATTTAAAGACAGAACGGATTGAATTAGTTTACTTGCAGAAGACACCTGTAAAAACAAAATAATACATACAAACCGTTGTTGTAATTTTATTTTTCAACAATATAAAACACCATTTTTAATAACAATTTTTCATTGTTTAAATATCTTGGTTTGTGATAGCTCGGTAATATGTCAAATTTAATAAATCTCAACTACATGTAATTATATTTATACAAACTGGAAATAAGATACCACTGGCAAAACAAATCCGGTTATTACATGAATCATAAACCTTTGATTTTGTTTCGACAAGAGGTATGTGGTACATAGAAGGTTTTGCGTATGTATTCTCTTTATGTTAGGTACTGATGCTTCTAAACGATTGGCTTTTTACTAAATGAAGCATTTTCTACGTCAATGTAGATTTACAACAGGGCAATAAATCAGCAATTTGAATTGCAGCACTGACTATTTAATTTCTTACAAAATATTCTGTGTATGCGCTACAAAATATTGGCACTATCCAATGTGGTTAATTTATTACTCGGTTAGCAACAATATTCTAAACAAGAGATAAAGTTTTTACAATTACTTGAGCTAAGAAAATGTCATACAATGTTACTTAAACAGCAAGCTTTTTGTTGATTTACAACACCACACTATTATATAAGCATAATAGTGTTGCTGCTGATCGGACAACCTCACTTTGATCAGCTGAAACATATTCGGTTTTCCTTCTGAAGTTTGACCTTTTGTTTAAATTACGACAAGAGGTATGTTGCACATTGAAGTTTGTCTTTGTGTCTGTTTTCTATTTATATAAAAAAGAAGTTTTTTCTACATCATTTCATGTACAAAAGGGCAATAAATCAACAACTTGACTGCCAGCACTTACTGGTTTAACTTCCAAAAAATTCTATGCATGCGCTACAAAAAAATGGCACTATGTAATGAGGCTAATTTATTACCGGCTAGCAACAATATTCTTCACAAGAAGAAAAGTTTTACAGTTACTTGAATTAAGAAAATGTCATACAATTTTACTATCAAAGTAATCTATTTGTTCATCTACAAGACCACACTAGTAAAGAAGCCTGTTGGTGTTGCTGCTGATCGGATAACATAAATGGGAGCTGTACGAAACATTTGGTTTCCCTTTGAAGTTAGGGGGTAAACCAAACCAACAACTGACTGTCCGCTTTCTCCGCCTGGAGATTGTTATTCCTTGAAAACCCTCCCCTATACTCTGAAATCACTAATACCGGATTGAAAAAATGACAGGGCGCCAGGTATCTTTAGAGAGGCAGAAAATACTTACCATTTAGACCACCTGAGTTCATCCAGGTTGTTTTGATGGGGTCCGCATTGCTTATTGTTTTGTGTTTGTTTTCAGTTTTATATGTGTATGTCATATTCTGTTTTGTTCGTATTCTCGATATTGCCGCGTCTGTCGACTCTCCACTTTCGTCTGGCCTTTCGGTTTTCTTTACCTCCCTCTTATTAATAATGTATACTTCAGTGCAAAGGCAAAGCCATCGGAAGTTGAGCATGGGTGTTTCTTATAGGTTATGACAGCTTCAGTTCTCTTTGCTACTAGCCATAACTGAAATATGTGAAAGAACACTGTGCAACGTGTGAAAATAGGCAATGATATGGACTTTGATATTAAAAGGAATTGCAGAACAAAAGGTCCTGTGGTCAAATTTTTACTGGCTTCTCTGTCTTTTTACAGGTACAAAAAAATCTTCATGTCAATAGATTCCTAATAGTTCATGTTTTGTGCAGCACTTTTCGAAGTCTCTGCTGAACAACACCAATTAATTTCACTCTAGACGAGAACGGCTGTAGGGCGGGAAATTTGATACTTTCAAATGATATTTTGTTTTTCGTAGACGGCATACGCGGCTATCGAAGGCGCGGTGTACAGTTATATTTGGTAGTATAGATATGAATATTGTTTATGATATTTTATGCATCTGTATATTAAAAGTAAGATTTCTCTTGTGTTTGGCTAGCTTTATAGTGCAATGGTAGCGCCACCGCCAGAATTCACACAAGTAATTAAAAGTCCTTTGGCTTAAAACAACTTTCAATATATGTAGAAACAGTTTTTTCTTTAAAAAGTTCTTTTTCTTTTAAAAGTAGGTGTATACCGGAAATGAAAATAAAATATTAATGTAAAGTATCTAATACCACATTAATATTTTATTGCCTTCTTGGTAGATAAAAAGACTAAAATCATTTTTCGTCCTCTTATAAAGTACCCCAAAAACTGCACAAAGTTATTTTACGTAATTGTTCATTGCAACTTTCTGCAATTTTGTATGACTCTGTGATAAAAGACCGAACGGATTGAATAAGTTTACTGGCCAGAGACACTTTTTAAAATTAAAATAATACATACAAACTGTGGTTGTAACTTAATTTATTAAATTCTTCAACGCCAAATTTTAAAAAATTCACTTTTTTTTTCATTTTTTAAATGTCTTGGTTTATATTTTGTTGTCATTTGTCAAATTTGAGAAATCACAGAGCTCTACATGTCATTATACCTATACAACTGTAAATAAAGAGATCACTGATAAAAATAAATTTGGTTCATTCTAAGATTAGAATATAGCTTAAATATTGACCGAGGCCCGTTAAGCAACAATTAATCAATAAACAGATTATAGGTTATGTTTGACCTTTTGATTTGGTTTCGACGATAGGTATGTTGTTCATTAAAGTTTGTCTGTCTTTGTGTAGAATCTGATGCTTCTACAATATTATTAAATGAAGCTTTTTCTACATCATAGTACGTATATAACAGGGCAATAAATCAACAGTATGTTTATCAGCACCTACTATTTTAAATTCTTACATGTACAAGGTATTCTTTGTATGTGCTAAAAATGGCAGTAATGAGTCTAATTCATTGCCTAGTTAGAAACGATGTCTTTTTATTCAATGATGATTTATTTGGTCTCCTGGATTGGTTTACGGTTCACCTTACATCTCAACTTAAAACAAACGAGTCGACTAAATAATATCGGGACTTGTTTTTCGTATCACTGGTGGTATATGGATAAACACATAAATGTAAAATGTCCATCAGATTTATATTTTATTACCCTCATTTAAGTAAAAAAGATTAAAAGCATTTTGTTTCAGAAAATAACAGTACTGGGAGTTTTTTTTCTAAGTAATTAGTCATTTGCGATTTGTCATATTCTGTAAACAAAGACGAACAGACTGAACCAGTTTACTGGTTGGAAACACTTGATAAATTAAAGTAATACATACAAACCGTTCTATTTTGTGTAAAACACCATATTTTTATCATACTATTCATTTGAAAATGTCTTGATTTATTGTTCACTTATTTCATATGTCAAATTTAGTAAATCTCAACTACTTCCAATAAACCCATACAAACTAGAATAAAGAGACCACTGACACAAATAAATATGGTTCATACTAAGATAAGAAATCCAAATGAAGCAAAAATATTGGTAAAGGGTCGTTAAGCAACATTATTAATCAACAGATAATAGGTCATCTTTGACCTTTTGATTTGGTTACGACAAGAGGTATATTGTACAGCGTAGTAATTTTTAATGAATGGATTCTTTATATGTTAAAAACATGTAGGTACTGATGATGTTTCTAAAAAGTCTTTTATTAAAAGAAGCTTTTTCTACACGATGGTACATTATATAATGGGGCGATATATAAACAATTTGACTATCAGCACTAACTGTTTTCACTTCTTACAGAATAATCTGTGTATGCGCTCAATTAATTAGCACTATATAATGAGGCTAATTCATTACCCAGTTACATTGTAGCATCATTTTCTTAAAGCAAATATTTTGCAAAAGATAAAAAATTTACAATTACTTAAAATTAAGAAAATGTATTTCAACTGTCCTGGTAACCATTTTGTTCATTAAAAAACGTGCAAGTATAAAAGCCTGTTGTCGTTTCTGCTGATCGGATAACCTAAATAAGAGCAGCAGGAAAATACTCGTTTTTGAAACAACAATGTTTATTTGTGTGATGTATTGCTCATCTCTCCTCTGTTTATAGCTAAATAAATGACAATAATGTCGTTCCTGTTGTACGATTGCTAATGATGGTACCGTGTTGTCTGCCTTCCGACACCTGCATTATTTTTATGGGAAAAAACTTATTTCTTTATTTGAAAAGAATTATCCAAAAATTACAGGGGCCTGTTGTGTCCCTCCCTAACCCAACTTTCGATAATTTTGTTAATTGTTGAACTTCTCGTTCTGAATATGCATTAAATATTTGCGACAAGACGTTAAGCAACCAAAAATCCAGTGACATGATATTTTCATGATATTTTATGTCTTGTTTCCTAAATTTGTTAATGGGTTTTCTCAAGAACCAACTATAGTAATTTTCTCCTTTCTAATTCCATGGTAAAACCTTTGGCGCTTTTTCGTGCTTTGATATTTAAACTTCGTTTGAATGCTCCTTATTTTAGAGAGACACTTTCATATTTCAATTGTGAAACTGTCACCATTTTACAATTTCAAGGTCTGAATGACCGAAAGGTCAAGTTAATTGTTGTAAACTTACATTTGAACCTTTAACGATCGCTGTAGCCGGCCCTCTTACGATATTAGGTCCTGTATGGCATTACTTTGGCATACTATACACAAATAGACGAACCAGACTCACAAATATAAAAATAGGAGATAAGGCATGATTGTCCATGATACAGACATCCATCAAATGACAATCGAAATTCAATTTCTACAGGTCCCACTACGGCCCTCAGTAATGAACCGTGTTCATTTCATAACGGAAGCTGTAAAAGGCCTCGAAATACAAAAAGTGAAACTATTCATAAAATACGAAGTATGTTATTAGGTTTGCTAGTTAACTGCTTTGGTCGTTGCTTTTCTTTTGGTACTCTAGCTTCTTCCATCAATAATACGAACCACCAAATTTCATTATGAGTGTTGTAAATATCTTAAAGCGTTTAATTGAAAAACAATCAAAATTGACATATTTGATTTTTCTAGCTTCCGCCCTAGACGGAAATGTTTTCCCGTAAGCATTTAACCATATATGTTTTATAAACTTTGAAAATTTTACAACTGTTGCGTCATCACCCTAAGCAAAAACAAAATCCATAAACAAAACAGTTCTGCACTATTTATAATTTATCTCACCTCTGTGCGTATTTCTCTACAGAAATAGTCCTGTTTTGGGTGAGTATCTGGCTCGGAGACTGTTTTGAGGTGTGGCAATTGTGTGTGATTCTGTACATTTAGCACGGACCTGTAATGAGGAGTCAGTTATGACAAAGAGCATCAATGACCTTTGACTGCTGCAAATTATTGTAGATGGAATGTGCCGAATAATAATTTTTTTGTCCCGAAAGTGATCAAATGTTTACTATTTTAGAGGTCTTTTTATTAGTGTACGGGACATAGATAAAGCTTGCCGCCTATAGCTGTTCCCGGTCAGGCTTTTCGTATCGAAAGAGGGACCTCTGGTATCTGCAAGTAGGACAATTACTTTTGTAACTACACCACAGTCATTAATCCGAACAAATAACAGCTTTCTGGTTCTGTTTCCATTCCAATTAAGCGCAAATTATCTAAAAAATCCCCAAATGGCCCTTAAAAGCCTTTACTGGTCACTTGACCTGTTCATATCAGTTTATAATAGTGATCGAATCAAATTTATCTTTCTTTAATTGATATTTATTCCAGTTGCAAATTGTCAGCTCTACAGAAATATATGTTTTATATGGTATACGATTCGTGTTTTTGTTTGTCATCATGAGTCTCTGAATAATCGAAACAATTAACAATGGCCAATTTGAAACGTTTTTCATCGATATCTGTCAGCTGCAGGAAAATCAAACAACGGTCCTGTTTAGGTTTTGTTTGTGCCAACATTTGGATTGTGGGAGGCATACGTCCTTCGTTGTTATTATATATTAACATATTACTAAATAACATGACTTGTCCATGGAAATCGGAATAAGCATCAGCTGTACTAAGCTGATGATTCGTATGAAGAAATTAATTTGAAATCACTGGGTCGATGCCTCTCTTGGTGGATCATGTTCCCGAGGGTATTCACCAGCCGAGTTGTAGTTTAAACATATTTTATTTATTTTAAACAAAAGGGATAGGACACAAGTTTTGCCAACTGGTCTTCTCCGAGTTGTAAGACTTGTCGGACATGAAATGTATCAATGTTTTACAGACATTTGCTGCAGATGTTAAAATTCTAAAGCACTGAACGGCCTCGAAGAGTATCACACTTAGTATGGTCCCTGTCGTCGGATTTATGCCGCCCCTTCCGATTGGTTGGCTTTTAGTGCTTCTTCTGCTATGTTTGCATTTTAGACCTGCTACGTTTTCGTTCTAATGTTACTGATGAGAGGTTAGTCCTTGAAATGTAAATATTGCATATATTCAAATTCTTCATATTTATTCAACATTTGTAATTTTCTATTTTCAACAACTTTTTTGAATTTGCAAGACAAAAATAGGCTTTCTGTACATTTGGTATTACATCTTCTATTTTGATGTAAAAAGTCACTATGTGTTGAATAAATACATATACACATTGTAAAACTAAATTTATTTTATTATAAAATTAACTTGCAAAATATTCTTACTTCTGTGGAAGTTTCTTGTTCGATTTATAACATTTAGTTATTATTAGTGTTTGGCATTACATTGTGTCTTTAAACCAGAACAAAACTATTCAGAAATTTATAAACTTATTGAACTGTGCACAAACACTGAAATTAACAAATTCCGCAGTTAACAAAAATGTTTAATTTCAACAATGCCAACAACATTAGAGCAAATAATTTCTCTGTCAGTTCGTTTTAAGATTTTTTGCTTCAATTTATCAATGGTGTGACAGCCCTGAAATATTTAAACAAATACATCCAATCTTCACTTTCCGTAGCAAGGCTTTACTATCAAGCAAAACACAGATTCTAACCTAAGGGTTTATTTATTGCAGGACATTTTTTCATGCGTAAGCAAAAAGGTGACCCTCCGCACAGCCTATGTATGAAAAAAGACTTCTTGGTAAATGTGCAGGGGTAGAAGAGCAACTCCCTACTAAAAACAGAACGTACAAGTTCTAAAATCGGGATGCAAATATGTAAGTCGTGTTAGGATTTTTAAACAAAGCATAAACTAACGACAGCTCCTAATGACCAGTTGTCATTTTCATAGGCTTAAGGAGGTTCGGGTGTCTTCCGCCATCTTGGATGGCAAACTTGTGGTATTAATTTTTTCTATAATTGCAATAATTAATTTTTGAAAGAAAATACTTGTACGAAATTAAAACTGAATAAACATATTGTAATTCTTTATCAAATGAAATATTCATTTTTACGCAATTACAGAGGATAAAGAGTATTTTTAATATTTAAGAAATTGAGCATAGTCAGGGGAGGTAACTCCAATGACTTCATTTTATAAAGGATTGCACTATAGAATTATTGATTTATTAATGTAGCAAGAAAACGAGATCGGTGATCCTAATTTTTCTTTTTTATTTTCTGATAATATATAGTAAAAGTTACATTTTCCTTTTTTATATTACAGTTCTATCGTTTAATGTACTCAATATCGAGAAAAACATAGTTTTTCCCTATGTAATCAACAGAAAATTGAGAATTTTGCACAACCCGTTGCTTGAAAACGAGTTCGGTGACATAGACATTTGATTGTAATTTTTTGAATTGCACAATATAAGTTATCTTTTGAGAAAGTATAAAAAAAATCTATCGATTTTTATTTAGACCCCCTGAACCTCCTTAAGCGGGTACGTTTTTTCGCGATAAGTTCATATCCGCGAAGATATCGAAAATTAATACATCGCGAATATTACTACTTTATTAATATTCAAAATTGTGCAAATTAATAATATAAATGTTAATTAACAAAAATTAAATATTCATAAAAATAACTTTTATATTCATAGACGATGCAAATGTGCATAATATATGTTGTGAAATATGCATTATTCGTAATGTAGTGTGAAATGCCAACCTAGGAATTTTACTGAAAGAGCTCTCGCAGCTCCGTCGTTTTGATAAATTTGAGGTTTAAACAGAGCTTATTTGCAGGTTAAACATTAACATTAATTAAGTGCAATGAATTTTGTAGTATTTTATGGCTATTGAAAATTAACTTGTCATTTTTAGCACGAAAGTTATACCCCTTGTTGGTATTGGGGTAGAACGAAGTTCCATAGTTATACTTATCACTATACAGTCGAAATTGCATACTGTACGATTTTTCTTCAGACTATAAACGGAAGAACGAAAAGGATGAGTTACCAATATGTATTGATGGGTTACCCATACGGGTCTGCCTACAGATACATGCCCGTATCCACTGGTATTTCAAGCTATTCAGGACCTGGGTTTTGGGGAGGATTAGGTGGAGCCGATGCCTCATTACTACTGCCTTTGGGTCTGTTTAGTTTGCTGTTGTTGTTATCCAGATCAAGATCGTCAACTACAACTATTAGTATGTCGTTAACTGTATAAAACTAGAAACAAATATACGTTTTATACATGAAAATTAAGTGTGTAGACATTGGAAATTTCGCCCGTATTTGTCCAAAACGAGAAGATATATCAATCTATGTAAAATATGGACATAAATGTTTGAAAATTTTAACATTTGACAGGGATTTTCGACAACGTTTTGCCCTCCCCCGATTTTTTTTAATAACAAAGAATTTTTTTAGGTCTAACTTGGAAAATCTCTATCTGCCTCTAATATTTAACGAAAACAGCCGAAAACGATATATCTTTTATTCAGTAACATTGAGCTTATTCGAGAAAGAACAAAGCATTTTAATACAAGATGCAAGATGATTCATACAGACATCTTTTGTGTGTGCTCATATTATCTGAAAACGGAATTAAAAATGACAAATGACATAATTTTTTTGTCCATTTTTCAAATTAAAAATGTAATGACATGTAAAAACTAAAAACTAATTGTTTTAATTGTTCTGCTAATCACTAAGATATTAGTTTTCAGCAGAATTTTAGGGGCTCGAAATGGAGCCCTATTCCTTTGTCGAATTTTGAAAGTTTCTATATATAATTGACTAAAAATGGAACCTTAGAGTTGCAAAAATGAGTTTAACTCGATCAGTAGTTTCTCACTTACGCAAATCATGTTTTTACATTTGTTATAATCAAGTTTTTGTTTACATGTCATATAAGAGAAAATGAAAGGAAACTGAAGGGCCCGACCAAAAAGGAGACAGACACGGCAATCTCGAGATCACGATCAAGACGGAACATAACAGATAAACATATAAAATTTAAAACAAGACATAGACCCCAACGAAAAAAAACCGGGGTGACTTCATATGGTCAGAAAGGGTAGCAGTTTCTGCCTCTTTAAAGACACCCATTACATTGTCCATTTTCCAATCCGGTTTCATTTTAATGCAAAGGGTTCAAGGGATCACAACCTCCTGACGGAGAAAGCGAACAGCTTGTTTTGAATTACTCCGAAAGAAAAGGTCAGTCTTTATTTATGAAACGAACATTCCATACCGCCCAACAAGATTGTAATGTCAACCGTAAAATGTCTGCGGTGATGACTTAGCCTAGAAACAGCATATTCCGGTGTGGGCAAATTTTGTGTCAACGACCAAGCTCTATCTAGAAAATCGCTGTATTGCTTTTCAAAAACGTATGGGCTGGGGGATATATACGCCATACAAAATATACAAATCAAGAAATGAAACGTTTTTCTGCATAATTTGTCATAATTGTAGGTAAATTCCTTACCACACACCATCCTGCAATCTATAACTGAACGTTTATTTATTTTTCATTTTTTCGATAGCTGGCCGATGTACAGCAACTGGATATACATTGGATAATACTGTTGATATATGCTACAGAGTGTACACGGGAACTGATATTCCAATAATTTCTATAAGAGACCAGTGCGCCGCTGATGGAGGAACAATAGTAGTGGCAGATAACCAGGAAAAGTTAACTTGGGCAGGTACAATACTAGGTAAAATATTTGCTTATTCCAGCATTTTAAGCATTGACCGGTTTATTAAAAAGGCTGTTACTTTGACGTCAAGACATAGTTTTCGAAAGAAAAATAGTTTTGATACATAAATTTTGTTAACTTTTCAGAGCATAATTCATGTAATTGATACCCGATAAAATGTCTATTAAGGAGGTTATGGAGTCTCCGGACATCTTGGGTCGCAATGTGGTAAATATTCTCTCGTCGCATCCCCTTTCCGATAATTTGTGAACTTTTCAAAGAACTTTTTCAATTGTCCAAAAATTTTCCAAAGTTCCAATTTTAAGAAAAAATAAATCTTGCATCAGTCAGTTACACCGTTAAGATTATACAGCATTACACATTCACATCTTTTTAATCTACTTAATAATTCACAAAAAGTTCCAGATTTATATAAAATAGGAGATGTGGCATGATTGTCCAGGAGACAGCCACCAACCAAATGGCAGTAGAATTTAAATTCTACAGGTCCCATTACTTGGCTATTGTGTACACGGTGGATTCATATATCTGTCATACCCCCAAATGACTAGGGTCGTTAAGGCCCATTTTTGGCCCAAGAATTTGGCTTTAAAATTAAAATTGGCTAATATCTATTATTTTACATTTTTTGTATTGAATAATGTCTATAAAAAGAAAATCCAACCTAATTTTTAGTTTAATTAGTTTTACAATGGTCAAATGACGCATAGAAAATGCTTTGAAAGTGAAAATATTAAGAAATTAATTAATTTGATGCAATATTTGATACTATTTTGTCAATTTTAATATAGATCACACAAAAACATCACAACCAAACTTTGCACAATTAAAGATCTATCAAGTACAAATGTTTGGTGAAAATATCTTCGTGATGTTTTTTTCGATCATATTTATTTTGAACAAAACACATCCAGAAATTGAGTATTTTCACCGAAAATGTTAAATTCTTGTCAAAATAGTCAAATATACCTTTGCATTTGGTCGAAATGACGAAAAGTATACAAGAAAAAGTAATGAATTATTAAAAGACGATTATTAAACAGCTATTTCACAACTTATTTTTGTGGGACAAAATCTAAAATTTGGGCCAAAAATAGGGCTTAACGTACCTACTTATTTCATGTCAGACAAGTCTGACAAATGGGCAGGTGAATATACTCTTAATAGTTGTCTGGGGAAAAATCTGAGCATGGAAATTAAAGATATTGAAGATTTGATATAATGACCTTTCATATTGAAATTCATCTTCCAAGATTTTGTTACCTCAATGAAATATATATCCTTAAACATTAAAACCTTACTATTTAGAAACATGATAGTTTCAATTCTGTTTGATTTCTAGAAGACTGTAGACCTTTCATTGTGTAAAAAAAGTATTACAACCTGGAATCAAAAGTTCAGTATAATTATATGGAAGCTTAAGATTTAAAGTAGTCCCTTGGTCCGTAGGTGACCAGTTGAATAGGCTTACTTTCCCGCCCCTACCCAAACAGTCCCAATTTGGCATCCTGTCACTATTAAATTCCCAGACCTAACCCCCAGCTAGCCCCTTTTATGATATATTGTTTGATAACTTGTTCTCATCATGAATTTGAATGAAATATTTGCCACTGGACATTAAAAAACAATCAATCAATCAATAAAATAGTCCTGATTGCAACTTTGTAAAAGATATCAAAGTTAGTCTTAGAAATCAAAATACTTGTAGGAAAGGCAAACACGACAATCTGTGACTGCGACCATCTATTCTAGTATGTTTTGATAGCTTGAATGGAATAATTTAATTTGGACATGATCTTTTAAAACAATCTATATATACAGTCCAAATAGAATTGATTCACTTTTAGTGTTCCAAAGTTATGCCCATTGATTTTTTTTTTAAATTTAAGGTACCTCTTCAGTGTATTTTGGTAATTTCAATGGAATGATTTAAAATTTGAACATGTTGTTAAAGAACAATAAATACAGGCAGAGCAAGAATTTTAGTTGTTTCATATTTATGTTTTTCATAGCTGTCTTCCTTGAAAGTGCAATTTAAAAGATGTGTTGTTTTTGTGTAACTTTAAAATAAAAAATTATCAGTCAATTTTTAATAACATCATCAAAATCGTAATTTTTTGTATTAGAGAAGTGGATTTAAAGAAATATAAATGCAGTTAAGTTAGATTTTCATTTTTGTCTCAGCTTTTAGAATTTTTCCTTCCTGTTTTTTATTATAATAACTTGGTGATTTTTTAAAATTTATATTTTCATTTCCAATAAATAAAATAATAGTTTGATTAGGCATGTAAAACATCAGTATGGATATCTACACATGAAATATTGAACTATTGACAAAATATGAATAAAAGAAAAATAAACAGCAAATTTAAAATTCTCTCAACCCCCATCCCCCCTTTCCTCCACAATTTTAATTCTGGGTTAATAAATGACCTGACATGAAACATATAAACAAATTCATGAATATTTTTTGTATTAATTTTTGAAAATTGATTTATTATTATTTTTATATTTTTAACTCTTGTGATTTGATCACGTATAGTGTGAGGTGTTTTTCATTGTTAAGTATATCTTTTTAATAATAATAATGATTATTATTATTATTATATCTTTTTAATAGTGCTTAAAATGTTGATTGGCTTGAGTTCCTTAAAACAGATAAGGAAAAAAAACTGTTTGGTAGGTTTAGTTTTTCTATTGATTGACCTCAGACTTTGTCTATGGTCATTATATTTTCCAGGTCAATAAATCAGGCTGTTACTACATAAAATCAAACAATGGATTTGAAACTCTCTATTATACCAGCTGAAAATATCAACACAAATTGTTTACATTAGTTGCAAGTTTTCAAAAAGTTATTTAAAATCTTTAAAATAAAGATTTTTGTAGCATTTAGCATAATTGTTTACAAAAGCTATGTAGACAATTGAAAATTAACGAACATATCAATATTCCCTTCAAAAATTCCTATACAGTGTTCTAACGGTGGGTCTCTATAGTTTGGCATCTCCAGAAAATAGGATCAGCAATTTCTTTGAAATAATTCTATTAATTCTTATATTAACATGTCAGTAAATACTTGTGCGAAATTTTTGGCTCTGTTTTTTGCTTCATTGCGTTGGAAAAAATACCAAATTTGACAAAATTTCCCTGCTTATCACACCTGGTTTGTCAAGTCTTACCTGTAATTTGATCATGTAACCATCAATTTGCATCAATCTTTGTTAGTTTGGGTTCAGTCTTAGAGCTATAATGCTAAACAAAGTATGGAAAGCTGAGAGAGTGCAAGGGTCAAAACAATGACCCATGATGTACCTGGTTAAAAGAGGTTTCCAACTTGCAGACCTTTGATATTCGGTTTAAGATGTACAGGTATTTGTCCTCATTATTTCATCAAAATAATACAAATATCTATAAAAAATGAATCTTAAGGATGTTCACTTCTGATATTAAAAATAAAATGAATTTCAAAAGTTTATTATTGGTTTTGAGATCTTTCACATTTAAACAAAATGAGCAGAAAAAAATGATGGATCAGTATGCTCATTTTCGAAATACATGGATTTGAAAATTTGGCAGGAAAATTGTCTCTCTTGATTTTCCATAGGTTTTGTCTTAGAAAGTTCTTTCCATTAAAACCCTAGAAGAAATAACAAGAATTTAATAAAAACCTTTCTAATGGCATTTTTAAGTGTGTTTAATGAAATAATGAAAAGAAAAGTGGAGGTCACTGGTAAAAAATATCAATGCTATGAAATGGATAGAACCAGAGAAGTTCCAAAATCTGACCAAAATGGTTGAACATGAGAAGCGAACATCATTAACATGGCAACCATGAAGTCTCAACTTGGGTCATGTAAAAAAATATTCTATTTGTTCTTTTAAACACCTTACAGCGGATTTCATGCTTCATTTGCTGAAGTTGAACTCCAACTCCTTTATCAGTTTACCTGTACTGATGAATGAACTGGAGTTAAATCTCCTGCAGATTAAACTGGTGTTGCTAAATAATACAA
>JARWCS010158260.1:0-14387 GCA_034783895.1 Geukensia demissa | reverse complement strand
AGTCCAAACACCCATACCCTAAGATGAAAAACACCAAAATCCGAAAAAGGGCGGGAAAAAATGGTGCGCGTCCAGTGACGTCATACATGACGTCATAGATGACGTCATACATGACGTCATGCGACTTCCGGTGACGTCATTTCCGGTTCACGTCACTTCCGGTGACGTCACATGTGACGTCTCTCCCGGCTCCTCACCAGCTCCTCAATCCTCCTGAAAAATGCGCGCTGAACGGTGCCCATATACTACTAAGGCTTCATGGTTCTGACATAAGCGTTAATTTTATTGTTTTAATTTTGTGACCCTTGCCTTTAGATCACGAGTAACTTTCATCATTCTAATAGGTTAAACATGTTAAAATAAGTAGATATAAAACTGTTATCTTGTAGATTATAATTTGTTATTGACAAGGTGTTAGTTTCATTGTACACATACATGATGAAACTCAAACTAAAGCTTGCATTTTCATATTTACTGACATAAAATGGACATCTACTGAAGAAACATCAACAGACATAGGAAAGTGGAATAACAAAAAACATATCAATTGTACATGTACAGTGTGGGTCGTGGTTATCACACTAATGTGGTATTATTGTTTATGTGTGATAAATTCAAAATTTGTGTAAAAATATAAATTAAAAATTGAATATAAACGTAATGTTTCCAGGCGATGAAAATTGTTCGTTCTCAGTTAATATTATTGTCATATTTTGTTAAGTGATGCTGTCCACCTATATAGTAAGACATTCCTTTGAAATATAACATCTTTTTTCGAAAAGTGTTTTTTTCCTTTATTTTAACAATCCTTCATAAATGTTAAGATACGTTATTTTTGTTTCCTATTCTAACTTTAAACATATATATATATATATTCTGACTTGCTGATAAAACAAATCTTTTCTGGGGGACTGAAGTTCAATATGAACTGACACTTTACCGTGAGATTTGAAAAAGTACGAGATTTATTTGATATATGCTAACCCGCTGTAAAAAATATCATTTGTACCTAAAAAAATCATATGTAAACTGTATAGTCTTTCCAGGGGGAAAGACAAGCATTCGGTTAGAATGTCAAAAAGATAGTTATGTGACTTTTCCAGAAGTTGGAATTTTATTAGTTTGGATACTCTTTGAACAACCTGGCTCCAACATGCGGCACTCGTCCCCGACTTCTTATTACAAACCTCTATAGTGGTATTAGAGGGAAGGGTACACAAAATTCGTCACAATGTTATAACAATCGGAAGGGTAGCTTAAAATTCGAACAAGATTCAATTTGTTGAAATGCTTCTCCCAAATACAACTGTTGTCAAAACATGGAAGTTACTTTTATAAAGTTACATATGTTGTAATAGTAGGACATATAGAGTCAATTAATATTACTTGTCAGTGCAACATGAACAAGTAAAGTTTGCATGTGAATAATCACGTGTGGTTTGTTTACATTCCTGTTATTATCTATCTACCTTGTTATGTATCAGCCTGATCTTTTGAACATTACCAATAAATTACAAAATACAAGTTGACCCTAGATTATACTTTTGAAAATCTAAACACAACGCCGTAGCCGTAAAGGTAATTCGGTTACAGGTACAATCACACTTCCCTCTTTTGTTGTATTAGTGTACAAGGGTTGCAAACTGTTAAAAAAAAGAAAAATCAGAATTGTTTTGTTGTTTGTGTGATTTTGTCTCGATAAGTCATTAGCATCCTTGTCAAATCTTTAATATTTTGTGTTGAGTGATTAAGTTTGTATATGTTATTTTTAAAGGTTATCATTACAATAATAAACTCAATATTTGTAAAATAATAATCCGCTAAGTTTTGACTAACTTGGTGACTTTTCCTTTTGAACCATTGTGTTGTTAACAGAATAACTTGAGCATTCGAATGTTAAACATACAATATGTAAATTTTACTTTATAATATATATTATTTCTGTTGTGCACAAGAAATATCTAATTAGAATAAACCTGTATTAAATGAAAGAAAATATATTGAATGTATGCCAGAAAGACACGATTCACATTTTACGTACGTTTATAGCGAATATTCAAAAGCCTAATTTTATACTTTGCTGGATTCACTTACATCTTTATGAATTTCGAGTTACATTTACTAGAAATCAAATGAAATATGCAGTTCGTGACGTAATGAACACCAATAAGTCAAATATAAAGAGCATACAACTCAAGCAAGGGAAGCTGTTACGACCTCCACAAAATTTCTATGATAATATTTAAAAGAAAGAATATATGCTTTTAACAGGACACAAGGCTTAACTGTATTTTATAATTGTTATAACCCACATTTGGAATTACATGGGGACAGCTTTTGAATACCACTTTTATTACTGTTTTAGAAGTTGTTTTCATTTTAAATGTTGTATAACATTTTTGATCTTTTAAAGGCACAATCAACTCTTAGTGTGGACCTATGCCGTAATAACTCTTCTAGCACTTTAACTTTGTAAAAACAAATAAAGGTTTACTTTAACTTTTGTGATAAATTATGATAGTACCAGTGTACCTACAAAATGTTGATAAAACTTCCGTTAAAATGGTAATTTCAGTTTTTTATAATCAATTTATGATGCTGTTACATAGTATGAGCAACAAACTAAAATACTTGATGTTTTTAGAGGCACATGTTAATAGAGGATCCTGTAGTTTGGTTGCTGCGTTAAGCTTTTAAAATTTGTTGGTTATTTCAGTTTTAAACAGTTTTATTTTAAACTTTTAATTGGTCCTTTTCCGGCTGGTTGCAATTTTTTTTGGATGACTGTCTTAATGACAATCTTACCATTTCTCTATCTTCACATATTTAGTTTTTAGCGCCAGAGAATTATATTTAAAAGAGTTAAGCCTGCCTTTTAAATCAAATATAATGATTCATTGTTATTATTGTCATTATTTTTTGGTAAAGTAACAACTACGTATGAAGTAGATGTGTTGGTGTTTATGAATTGTTATTGTATTAAATAAATTTTTCTTCATATAACTTTAGATTACTTGTGGTCTTTCGCTGTTGTTTTCAAAACTAGAAGTGGAATTTTTGCAAACCATCACAGACACGTTTGACTCGATTTTTCCCCCAGATTTATTGGTCAGAAGCGAAAACATTCCTATATAAAATCATATTTTGGCTTTAATACAGGGTTTTTTTTTTCAAACTACAACACTACAACACCAGCCGAATTTGTTTATTTTCCATTTCTTACCTGAGATGAAACATGATTTTGACTTGAGGGATCAGTTTTGCTGTCCATTCATTTATATCGCTTATTAATTCTAATGATAAGAATTAATAAGATTTATAACTGTTTATCTTGTAGATTACCATTTGTTGTTTATATTTAACTACTTTTCAATCTGGTAAAACTCAAATTTGCATTTCGATAATTCCAGGTATGAGAAATGAAGGAAAACTTAAAGCATGGAATATTGTACCTTTACAGACATCTACTGAATTGACAACCAAATATTGGTAAGTGAATGTTTTACCTTCGATCTCCTCATGCACCATTCAGCCAGGATTACAGTTGTATACCATTTCAATATACTCTGAATCTGTTCTAATTTTATAAGTACTGTAGGCTACATGCCAAACCAAACATATATGGTGTATATATCGAGTGACATAGCACACGGCCACCTACCGATAGTCTACATTTTCCCGAAAATTGCTTTCTGTTTTTATTTTATTTTAATTTTTAAAGTAAGTGACTCTACAAAAAAAAATAATATCTCTGAAAATACCAAACAGTGGTGATCGAGTATTATCTCAATAAAACTGCCTTTTGTACCTGTGTGATAGAAACTAATGATGGATGGTAATATTCGGATATTTGTGAAGTAAAACATTTAAAGAATTTAAAAACGAGAATTTGTGTAATAGAGGCGGTCCTGTGGGGCACCATAGGGTATCCTGTCCACAAGTACATGGTGTTCCGTTAGTTATATTTCAGAAGGAAATTTTTTCCAAAAAATGAACCCGGATTTTAATATGTTCCGTAAACTTGTTTTTTTCTCTATGTTTCCACCTTACCTTAGAAACAACAACGAATGTTGTTTCTGACAAATTCTCCCGTGAAGCAATTGTAGTAAATCATAAACAAAGGTTTTCCGAGAAGTATTTAGTGAAAAAGGTTAATATTGATCAACGCTGTTCTGTAGTAGAAAAGATGAAACTTGTACTATTGAATACCAGACAAGCATTGAGTATGAAGTATTAAAATTCCATATTTCCGGAGAGGAAGGCAATTAAACAAAACAAAGATGAACATCAGTTCGAAACAATTAATTAAAACTTTGCACTTTAAGACAAAGAGGGGTAAAACCAGGTCCGAGTCAAAACTTTTCAACAGTATACTAGTGCGTTTTATAACCTTTATCCGATGGTTTCGTCTGATTGAAAAGATTTAAACAACCGAATCAACTTGAGTGTTTCGAAAGTCCAACATGCAATTTACAATATGTCTGTTAATAGAAAAGATACACTTGTATTCAATATGAATTAAGAGGGCTTTAATAACTATTGCTGCAATTCCGACTTTCTCTTTTACAAACGGAGATAAAAGCATCATCAATACTATGGTCTTGAGTGGATTCAGAGTGTTCATATCTTTTGTTTCGTAATTAATTGATAACGTTAAAAATATCTAGCCTTGGTATAAAACGGCCCTGAAAGTAAATAAAATGGATTTGCATATATTTGTAACTACGTGATCGTGCACATGTAAACTCTACCTGTTCATGATGCACTGACAGGTAAAATTAATTGTAAAAAGAAACATCATAACCATATAACATACCAATCACTTTTCTTATTGGATGATGTCTTATGCACAAGTACATGTAGTACATGTACTTTTAAGTTGAACTAATTGATATCACGTTAATAATTGATGTTGTTCTTAAAGAATTTGGATTTTTTCTGAAAAAACTGTTGTAACTTAGAAAATTTAATCTTTTAGCCAACAATGTACTTGCCAAATATAATTATATTCTAATCTAGTTATTGAATATTTCGATATTGTCATGTATATATGCTATCTGTAATTGTTAACATGACAATAATGAGATCAATATTTATTAAATGACAATTTGATCAATTTCTATTTACAAATTCAACGGTTATTAACAAGTATTTTAAGGCATGGAACACCAATATCACATGATCTAGCCTCCATGCGGATTTGTTTGGATATGATTACTTCGTTTGCTACGTTTTAGATTTCGGACTTCCTATGTTAGGTTCTAATGCTACTGATGAAAGGTTACTCTTTGAAACGTACATATAACATATCAAAATTCACAAAATTCACAATATTAAACATAGGTAATCTTGTATAGACAACTTTGAATTGAAACCAATGTATATATGATATTTAAAGTAGTGTTGTTCTGTTTCAGAAAATGGGGAAGTTTGATGTAATTCAATGGACGACCAAATCCAATTCAAGTACACGAGACAGACAACCAGTATATGCATGCTTTGGATTATATCCTAAAATATACTCACCAAATAAATTAATATATAAAGCTGCAATTGTTGGGGATGACCTCGAAAAACCAGAGGTTGGTGTTGTCAAGGCAAGACGCTTCCGACCAGGAACAGAAAGATACTGGCAAGGTGAATTGGACCAAAATCGTTATGCATCTGAAATAGCTCTTTTATTTACCGACCAAACACTGGCTGCAAGAATTGAAATAGTTGATCAGTACATAGCACCGTTGCATCAACATACTAGATGGGATAAAGTTTGTTTGAAAATGAAACCGCGGTACTTCAGACGCCTTATGAAATTTGAGATAGTTTTAATTGAAACAGCAGTGCGAAAGTTTGAATTTTTCAACAACGATAAAGTATTAGAAGCATTTTCACATTTTTCTTATTCAGAAAGTAGTGGCGAACGTCTGATATATGATTTCAAGGGTAATAGGACTATTGACGGGCGGTACCTTCTACTTACACCAGAAATACTTACACATAAGTATGACATTCACAAATGGTTTGAAAAGCATACATGTAATGAAATTTGTGGTAAATTAAGAAGACCAGCGGAATGCAGCCAGCCTGATAAAGTTGCAGACATTAACACAAATTCCATGTTTTATGATTTTGAAAATGACAGTAAACCACCAAGTTACCAAGACGAAATGTCAAAAGAATATCCAAAAGACTCCGAAACACAACACGCAAATTTTGAAACAACATTTGGCGCCAAGTCATGTGATGGAACATATTCTGTGGTAACAGCGTTAGTACATTCTGAGGTAAATGGGAAAGCCTTAACATCACCGGTCATAAAAAATAAACTAACAAATTTAAAACACAACCACTCGTACCCGGATGATAATATTTCCCATTGCTTTGAAAACAAAAGCAATCATTTGAATGACAGTGACGGCGTGAATTTTAAATTAAACGATGCTGGTATAGAACAAATTAAACAGTGCGAGACAACACTATCAGACATTGAGGATAAAACTGTACAAAATGTAGTATTTGCTAAAAATGAATATATAAAACAGGATGAGATTACAATGGCGGATCATTGTACTCCGTGTTGTACTATAGAGACACCAACACTTGTCACAAGACAGTATCCTTTATACTCAAACGACAATGATAGAGAAAAAGCTGAACTGTTACTTTTGGATGAAGGTGATAGTTTTATGGAAAACTTAGTTCCATATAAGAATGATCCGATTAAAGATGAGTCGAAGATCAATGAAACTGGCAAAAAAGAGGATATCATTAATGATCCATTTCACCGTTCTCTAGATGATGTAAATGATAACAAAAACTCAGTTAATCTGAATCACACCGACACTTGTCTAGGGTATGATGTTACGACAACAATACCAAAAGAAAATAGTGACGATGAATTTTCTAGTGATTCTGATGATGAAAATATGCGAACATTCATACGAAAACGCTCACCAAAGAAAGTGAAACCAAAAGGCCAGGACGAATTAATTAACAAGGAAGACAAACAGAACAAAGATATGATGAAATCTGATTTAGAAGCCGAACCCAATCGATCAGATTGGCCGAATTACACATCAGACATGCAACATAGGGCGGAAAACAATATCAGTGCCTTATCAAACTTAAACACACATCCCTTGCCTTGTTCAAATCAGAATGAGAGCCTTATGCCTTGTACGGAAATACCAACCTCTAATCAGACAGAGAGCTCCTTGGCTTATACAGAATTATCAACCTCTTATGAGACAGTGAGTTCCTTGCCTTATACAGAATTATTAACCTCTTATGAGACTGTGAGTTCCTTGCCTTGTACAGACCAGAATGTTATATCCTTACCTTTTACAGAATTATCTTCCTCTGATCAAACTAGGAGTTCATTCCCTTGTACAGACCAACCAACCACAGATCAGAATGTTACCTACTTGCCTTGTACAGAATTACCAACCTCTGGTCAAATTGTGAGCACCTTGCCTTGTACACACAAACCAAGCTCAGATCGGAATGTGAACGCTTTACCTTGTGCAAATTTATCAACATTAGAACCAAATGTGCAGCGTTCAAACCTACCAACTTCAAATCAGACTTTGAACGCCTTGCCTTCCGCCGAATTACTGGAGTCAAACAATTTCAAATCCTTGTCCTGCTTAGAACCACCAACGTCAAATCAAATACATCCATCAATCCACACAATAGACATAACCACGCAACTGTCATTAGAAATGTTTGAGAAAAACTTTGTGATCCAAGAAAGTGATAACAAAATTGAAAATGTTTTAAACGTCAAAGGCGTCAAGTCGTTGTATTTGACGGACGAAGATAACAGGAATGAAGGGTTTAAGGCAGATTATTCGCAAAACCCGATGCATTCACCGGAAGAATCAAAAGACGACAATATTGACGAAGCAATTGATATGTCGTTCACTGAAACTGATTCGAATGAAGAGTTCATGTCTACCAAAACGCGATTGGTGAAGCTAAATTCTGATGATATTCATAACAGAAATGACACAGATTATGTTAAAAATGAAGAGGAGGATGAGTCTGTGTCTACGACAATTCCCGGTATAGATCAACGTCAAGAAGTTATTGATAATTCCAATGGGAAATCTTTTGATGATATACCCAATGGGGTATTGCCCACGAATGTTCATGTTTATAGAGATAAGATTAAGGAAATTGTTCTCAAACCCAACGATCTAGAACGCAACGAAACAGGTTTTCAGCAAAATCGTCCAAATGTAGAAGAATCATTTAAACCAGATAACTTGCAATCTGAATTTATTGAACCCCAAAATACATCTATTTCTTGTAAAGCAGATTCCAACGACTCTGGTTTTGATGATTATGATTCAAAACAAAATTTCACATCATCAAAAGGTGAGTCAGTAATATTAGAGACAAAAGAAAAGCCAATCACACAAATCCTGGACAGTAAAGTACAGGTCAAGGTCGGAACACTTACTGAAACGATTTCAGAAAATAGTCGTGATTTAATGAGGACCACAAATAATTCAGACTTTCTCAATAAGTACAACTTACAAGACTTTGTTGACGCAAGCGACCCCCGAACAAATGGATGTCATTTTAACAACGAATCTGCAATAGGAAATATAAATAATCAGCCGGCAACGTCTCAAGAAAGCAAGTCACCCGAACAAATCTCAGTGAAATTGCAAAAACCATTATATTCTTCGCTGAGATCAGGCAAGCGAAGTGCAAAAGCCAAAAGCGTCAAATTTGCTGACAACGTGAAAGACGAAAATAATAAAAACTGCATGACAAAGCAACAAATTGAGAACGGATTACGACAAATACCACCAGTTAGTCAATCTGTTACAACTTTGCAACAACCAATGCCACCAAAAACAACTCTATTGGAATCATTTTCTACCAATGTTAATTTTAATGATCCGAATTGGCAAAATTATATTCCGTGCGAATGTTGTGACAACGAAAACATAACTGGGCGAGAATGATTTGGTCAACTTAGCTGTAGGAAACACAGATAATTTTTCCTTTAATAAACTCATCAAAACTACATTGTCCTTTAGCTTCGTAGGCTGCTATGCTCTAATAGATACATTATCTTACAGGATATTATTTATTAGGGTCTATATTAATGTATTTTGGATGTTCCCATGATATTCATTTAGATAGGCTATAAATATATATGTCACTCCAAAATATTACTTACATCTCAGTATACAAGAATAGCTTAAAATTTTGGTATATCAGCGAAAATTTTAAGATTTATTTCACAAATTCAATTAAGACTATATTTTCATGCATGAGAAGTAATCAAGACTAGATACAGGTTTCAAAAGTATCAGAAGAATACAAAATATTTAAGCTTTTAATTCTGTCAACGTCTAAAAATTTGCATTTAATTCTTTTCAGCAGTAATGGTTACATTAAACGACTTTAGGATACTGATGCCTGAAGTTGATTCTCACACATTTGGGCTGTTAGGGTAATCCGAGCAGCATTTATTTAAAAAAAACCTGAAAAATGCTGAGAGTGGTTTCGATCTTTGGCCTTGTATATATTAAAGTAAAAAGATATGGGGATAAATGTCAAAGAGACTGCACTCCAACCTCTATTTCAATTTTTCAGGAACATCCAAAATATATACATTAAAAATAAATGTTAAAATCCAGGGGGTGTATAGTAACCATATCTTTGACAAAAATGTGCACTTTAACCTTTCAAATTGTTTCATTTTTGTGTGTTTTATTCGTATAGATGTAACCAATGTCAATACAATTGATGTAGCTGTTTGATTATTAGTTGTGATCTAAGAGTTACATGTTTAATTCCGTTGTTAGTTTGTATTATTTTGGCGAAACGCACATCAACCATATATCCATTGAAAGTGTGTCTTTATTACTCCGGAAAATTTATCGGTCGCCATCATGAATTGTTGACCGGTATGAAATATTCATTTCAAAAATGACAATGGATATCTTCCCACTACTAATCCGTTCCTATACCGGTTGTGACTAACATCGATTGTAATTAACTATCTGCATTTTCTACTGAGTAAACAACGGGTGCCACTAGCAACAGGAGTTGCTTAACCTTCCAGAGCACCTGTTTGTAGGGTTCGTGTTACTTCAGCTTCAGTGTAGTGTTGTGTGTACTATGTTTGTCCTTCGTTTCATATTGTTGGTAATTTCTTCCGACTTAAAGATTTCTGTCTGCCCCTTTGGTATCTTCGAATGTAGTCTTTACATGTTCATGTGAGCCATCTGTTTTCGCACAAGTTAATTTGAAATTAAGAAATGAAAATGCTTTCAGTCTTACAGATAACTGTGTCGTATCGTATGTTGTTTTTTCTCATGGTGATGCTGGAAGTTTCAGTGTCAATGGTGCTTACTTAGGAATTTACAGATAATTTACATATAATTTATTGGAATATCTTGTACTTTTAAATATGATTTTGATCGAGTGTACTATAGCTTTTGCATATCACGAAGGATAACTCGAATATATCCTAGTGGTACGATGATCTTTCAGCTTTGCGATCTCCACATTTTTTTTAGCTCACCTGGCCTAAAAGGCCATGTAGGCTTTTGCCATCACTTGGCGTCCGTCGTCTGTCGTCCGTCCGTCAACAATTTAAAAAAAAATTTCTCCTCTGAAATCGCTCAGCCAATTTGGACCAAATTGTGGTGAAATGGTCCTTGGGTGATCCCCTTCTTAAATTGTATCCGATAGCCTGGACCTACCACCAAGATGGCCGCTAGGCTAAAAAATAGAAAAAAGGGGGATGAAATTTGAAAAATCTTCTCTAAAAATATTGAGCCAATCTTAGCGAAACTTGGCTGGAATGGTCCTTATGTGATCCTTTACTAAAATTGTGTCCAATCACCCCGACCTCCAAACAAAATGGCCTCCAGGCTAAAACAGAAAAAAAGGGGGATGAATTTCAAAAATCTACTCCTCTGAAACTATTTTGCTAATCTTTACCAAACTTCACTGAAATGATCCTTACGTGGTCCTCTTTCAGAATTGTGTCCGATGACCTGATCCGTAATCCAAGATGGCCGCCAGGCCAAAAAAAGAAAAAAGGGGGGATGAAATTTGAAACGTTTTCTCCTCTGAAAGTATCGAGCCAATCTTAGCCAAACTTGAATGGTCCTTGGGTGGTCTTTTACTAAAATTGTGTCCAATCACCCCGACCTCCAAACAAAATGGCCTCCAGGCTAAAATAGAAAAAAAAGGGGGATGAATTTCAAAAATCTTCTCCTCTGAAACTATTTTGCTAATTTTACCTAACTTTACTGAAATGATCCTTAGGTAGTCCTCTTTCAGAATTGTGTCCGATGACCTGATCCGTAATCCAAGATGGTCGCCAGGCTAAAATAGAAAAAAAGGGGGGATGAAATTTGAAAAATTTTCTCCTCTGAAAATATCGAGCCAATCTTAGCCAAACTTGAATGGTCCTTGGGTGGTCCTTTACTAAAATTGTGTCCAATGACCCCGACCTCCAAACAAAATGGCCTCCAGGCTAAAAATAGAAAAAAGGGGGGATGAATTTCAAAAATCTTCTCCTCTGAAACTATTTTGTGCTAATCTTTACCAAACTTTACTGAAATGATTCTCTCCAGAATTGTGTCTGGCATTTCCAACCTCCAACCAAAATGGACATCCCAGCCGAACTAAGTGTTATATAGAACCCTATGGGAAATTTGCAAATTTTTTTTATCTTGAACTGCTTAGAACCTTATTAAGGTGGAATGGTCCTTAGGTTGGTCCCCTTCATAATTATTTCAGATGACCCCACCCGCCAACAAAGATGGCCTCCACAGCCGAACATAGTTTTACATAAAGCCCTATGGGAAAATCATGAAAAAATGTATAAGTCTGGAAACTACTTGCTCAATTGGAACCAAACTTTGGTGGAATGATTCCTGGTTGGGTCTCTTTCAGAATTTTGTCTGATGACCTCATCCGCCAATCAAGATGGCCACCCCAGCTGAACTTCGTTTTACATTGAGAAATTTATGAAAAAATATTCTTGTCTGAATCTACTGTCTCCATTGGCAGTTTATTTTGTTGAAATGGCCCGCAGGAGAACTTATTTCAGAATTCCGTTGATCTTGACCTAACTTTATGTGATGTAGGTCACTATGGAAAATTCATAAAAGATAAATTTTCTCATCTGAAACTTTACTACATTGGAACCAATCTGTGGTGAAATGGTCCCTCGAAAACTTCCTTTCAGAATTGTATCTGGCTTCCCCCAACTAAGATGGCTACCTCACCTGAACATGCTTGTGCTATTCCAACCACAGTTAATTCAAATGGTTTTAATGTAAAGTTCTTTTGGGCAACTGTATGACAGGTGAGCGATGACAGGCTCCTGGAAGCTTCTGGTATCAGATTGCCAGACAAAAAAACATTCAAAGAGATAGATAATTTAGGAAATCTTATGACATCTTATGATGCTGCTTTTTTGTCCTAAATGATAATGATGTTGTTTCCTTTTTAACAGGAAATTGCTGCCTGTGAGAAGCATTGCCCAGGTATTTTATGTTAATTTGTCATGTTATTGATAATATTTAAATTTATGCAGTCTATACTAATATGATTTGTTTCGGTATGGTTCTTATCGTATATTTTGTCCGAAATTGAATCAAATCATTTGAACCAATTACAGAATTAGATTACAACATGAAATTGTCTTTTTTAATTGAAGTCCTTACAGTGTTTGAAGAAGAACTAAATGTAGATTTTCACATAATTTTGTCAGATTTAAATTATAAAGGTGATGGGCTACATATTGATCGGGTTGGCTGTTTATTTACCGTCTGTCTATTGAAACTCCTCCTATATCTGTAAATTAAATAATGAATTTAATGAAGCTTTCAACTACTTTTTGTGAACACAGTGCCATTTTTCACCCTTATGTTTTGATTTGAAAAAGTTTTGGGCTTTCCCTCAACAGAACAAGTCTTTCTTTTTCATTTATAAAAATAGGAGATGTGGCATGATTGTCCATGAGACAGCCACCCACCAAGGGACAGTAGAATTTTAATTTCTACAGGTCCCATTATGGTCTTCAACAATGAATCAGAGTCAATACCATAATGGAAGCTGTAAAAGGCCCCGAATGCAAATTGTGAAACTATACATAAAACACGACAATCGACCAAAATAAAGCAAAAATGGTAAATTTATATCAATAAATGACTAAAAAAACAACGACAACCACTGGACTAAAGGTTCCTGGATTGGGACAGGCACATTGGTATGTGGCAGGGTTAAACCAGTTTGTGAGCGCTCAACCCTCCCCCTAACCTGGGACAATGGTGTGACAAAATAACAATAAAAACACACTGTAAAGATCAGTTGAAATGAATTTAACACTCGAGATTGATATGGGAAATCAATAACAAATATAATTAAAACTTAATACAAGATACAACAAAAGTATCAACCTCAAAAGTGTATTCGCAGTCTGCTAGTTAAAAAACCCAAAAGCAATCGATCAGGAAACCAAGTTTTCCCTCACTGTGGTGTCATTTTAAACACGTCCTTTTGAATTTAGTGTTTAAATATCAGAAGTAAAAACAATATGGGTTGTGCAAATGCCAATATGAAATATATTTAGACAGGAAGTACAAAATGTTCTAACAAGTATAAACTCTTAAGATCTTTTTAAGCTATTAACAAGAAAGTCAATATTAGTTCCAATAAAAACCATATTTAAAGATTTAATAAATTTCTTAAATTCTGTATGACATAGAATCATTGTGCATTTCCTGTTTAACTTGTTTGGCAACACTGCATGTCTATCGACAAATAGTTGGCATACAAATGGGCACAAATTGCTCAACGTTCCTTGCAAACTTATTTTTAAAATGTTATGAATTACAGTAAATGACAAAATTCAAAAGATCAGAAATGCTTACCCGTCAGGAGTACCTGAACTCACCTTCGTATTTGTATGGTTTTTGTTATTCTAGCTTTGGTTTTCAGTGTAGTGTTGTGTGCTCTGTGTTTGTCTTTTGTTTCATTTTGTTAAAAAGATTTGCATGCAGTTCCTTATAATGCCATCGGCCAAAAAGTTGAAATGCAGTATGGGGAATTCTGATACCAGCTCCAACTAACAACTGACAATTTTTCACACAAACTTGTAGTAAAAATTTTAATCATATTATTATAAAATGTATATCATATATATCCGATAGGTTCAAAATCTTAATTTTAATATTAAATTCTACAAAATACATCTGCGAGAAAATCAGGGTGTCAAGTTGTCCTATATTCATATATTTTTCTGGAAATGGCTATATTTCCTATCTTTCCGTCCGTCACACTTTCTTGTGACGTGAACTCCTCCTACATTTTTGAAGGCAGGCTTTTAATTTTATTATAGAATG
>JARWCS010158153.1:0-14389 GCA_034783895.1 Geukensia demissa | reverse complement strand
CGGGAGTTGAGGGGGAGGGAAGCGGGAGACGAGGGGTAGGGAAGCGGGAATTGGAGACCCCCCTGTCCACCCCCTCAATTGTAGCATGCGTGAATTTTAAAAAGATTATTATCCGTGCAGTTAAACTAGGTTCGTTCGTGAGTTCGATCCCCGGCCGGGTCAAACCAAAGACACTAAAGCTTCTCCGCTACGCACGCAGCATTTAGGAGTAAGAGCAAAGACTGATTGGAATCAGAATCAGAATAATGTGTCTGGGTAAAGTAGCATGTCCTTCTGCGGACTGTTGCACGTTAAAAATCCGACTCAGCGTGTCGGTCTTTAATTCATCATCACTCATCGTTAATATATGTAGCTTTTAGTTCATAATTGAACATAACAGTGCTCAATAAAGTAAATAAATTAATATGCTCTTGTCCTTAATATGCATAAAATATTTTCCGCTGGACTTTAAGCACCATTCATTCAATCAATTACATTTGTACCCATGGTCAAGATGGACAATTTGCAGTTAGGCGCATTTCAGCTTGATAAATTTATACATGTCAGGGGCGTAACCAGTTGGGGGCAGGGAGAACCGCCCCTCCTTTGAAACGCAAAAATGATAAAAAGGAATAGTTTGGGGTATATTTTGGCCTTTATGTCCATTAGAAATAAAAAAACTAATAAATCAAAAGGTTCACAAAAAGCGCCCCCCTTTTCAAAAGTCAGGAACCGCCTCTCCATGTGGACTTTTTTTTTGTTCAGTAATATCGATACAACTATTTTAAAGTAAAACGCTATGATTTCAAGAGCCAGGGCGATAGTGTTTTAAAGGTGTCTTAATCAGATCTTAGATATAAATTAAAATGGTAGGACATGAATATTGATAGGTTGAAGTTTAAAAAATCTGGGGTTCAAGTGTTATGCCATCCTCACAATGTCAGGGCTCCTGTTTCCACACTTGTCCGTCCATCCTCACAATGTCAGGGCTCCTGTGTGCACACTTGTCCGTCCCACGGACAAGTGTGGACACAGGAGCCCTGCCATTTGTTATGTTATGCTATAATTATAAAAGCATTAATTAAAGAAAAAAAAACCGCTAAAAATATTGAGGTCAAGGAACAATTTTTTTGGAGATATTTGATGTTTAAAAGTGGTGGGAATATTTAGTTCTAAAATCGTAAGAATAGAAAATATTTAATAATAAATTCAATAAAGTTTTTATTATTCCAATTAAAGGGTCCAGGAGGGGCAATATATCAGAGTACAATTACACAATACACTGAAGGAAAGAGTTGCTCCATTGATAGATATACACAGTGCATTCACACGTAATACATGTATAATTTAAAGTATAACACATATTAGCAATGTTTGTCCAATGGCAAAAATTTCTACCATGTTTCATAGGAAAAAACGAGGAGACCGAACATTTTGGTCTAAACCGTCCAACGCTTAATAATAGTCTGATTTCCGAAATGAAAATATATTTCTTAAATAAGTTTGAATCAAAATAAAACTTTGATACAGGATATGCAATTCGTATTGCAGTTCAAACAAGTGCGCAGGAACGTAGGGTGCACTTTTCGACAGACTTACAAAATCATTGATTAAAATATTAACTGAGTAATCCGTAATATATATAAATATCCCTATGGTGCCTTAAGGTCATGTAACATTCTTAAAAAATTGATATAAATGTTTCTGTACCTAAATAATGTTCTAATATATAAATATAAATTTGGTTATTTGTACTTGAATTTTCTAAAGTGCAACTCACTGTAAAGTATTATAAGTAGGGAGTGACAACATCGTAATACACATTACAGAAACGAATTTATTATTCAATAATAAAATTTAAATTTAACATATTTAGTTAACGGTTATTAGAGCTTTTTACAATCTGCATTGACGAGAAGAAAAAGCAAAAAATCTCTTAAATATATATTATCAAAAATTGATTGTAGTTCTCTCAAAATAATTCGTGGGGGCAATATTAGATGTATTTTGTGAAGAGGTATGGTGGTTTGATTTATATGTGGTTGTAGATGGGGGCGAGCGGTGGTAGTGAGAGCTACACAAGAGAAAAAATGCATACAACATATGTAACATGATTGATTGATTGATTGTTATTTATCGTCCAGCGGCAAATATTTCATGCATATTCAGGACGAGATCAAACTATCAAACATATCACGAAAGGGCTAGCTGGGGATAGGGTGGGGAATTTTCAAGACGCAGGATGCCAAACTTGGCAAGTTTGGGAATGGGCGGGAAATTTAGCCTAAGCATCTGTCCACCAACTAATCCCATTTGGGATTCGATTCCGGTGAAATGTGCCTCAACCGATCGATGGAGGCACATACAAAAAGTTTCACCGGAATCGAATCCCAAATGCGATTTGTCACTAACGACATTTGATAACAAGCTGTAAATGGACCCGAAGACTTTGGAGTCTGACAGATTTCATTTTTTATCTTATCGGTCAACCGAGCCAGTATTAAAAAGTTTAGTTAGACAGGATGACCAGATAACATACGCAATCCTATAATTTCAAACAAAGCAAGACACTAACTATACAAATATAATATATATTTAAACTGTATTTACTTTAAATGACATATGGGCTGCGTTTCTTTTACCTGAATCTGAAACATGTTTCAGAATCACGATTCAGCGAATCCAAATCATGTTTCAACTATTAAAAAAACTTAGTGTTCCAATAAAATGATTTTGATTATGAATTCAATTTGAATCATTGGTCTCTTATGTTTAACGTGATTCGAAATCTTGTTTCTGTTTCATTTAAAAGAAACGTTGAAACATAAAAATGATATGGAATCATGTATCAGATTCACGTGAAAAAACGCACCCATGGATACAATATAATGATTATACTCGAAGTTATCTTTAACTTAAACCAAACGGAACCAGGAACCATAAAGTTAAATTGAGATTTGTGGTAACATAGATCTGCATGTTCCGTCTTGACGATTTGGATTTTTTAAAGCAAGACAGATTTTATGGCCGTTGAGAACGATAACACACTTGTATACTTGTTATGTCCAGTTTGAGCCTCTGACAACTACTTTACTAAAGTACAAAAATAGTGTTTGTTAGTCTTTTTGTACATATTTTGAAGCAAAATATTATAAAAAAAGAAAAAATAATAAATTTCACCCATAAGGGGGTACCTTCCATATGGGTACCATACAGGGGAATCCTGTCCCAAAGTACCTGTGTAGAATTGTAGTTGCTTTGAAGGAAGAGCCTTGTACCGAGAGTTTATCGTGGTCTTCTTGATCGTTGTGGGAGCGGTAATGTCCGTATAGAAGGAGCACAGTAGCATGGACGTAGTAATATCGTCCATGGATAGTAGTGCAAGCGTGAATTAAAGGAGCGTAGTGGTGGGGGAGGGGGGCAGCAAAGTTGAGTCTTTCTTCAAATTGTTGGCGACAGAACCACGTTGACCCTACGTCTCTGTTACGCTGTAACCGATGCCACTACGCTCCTTCTACGACCTTGATACGATGTCACTACGACCATTTAACACCACGACCTGGTTACGTAAATTTTAAGCATGTTTAATATTTACGTAGCGAGGTCGTGGTTTTCAACGTTCTACCACACTCAGTGGCGACCCCAGTACGATGCTGATACGTTCTAAAATACATCGCCACGAACTTGGGAAGACCTTCCACGATCAGGATGTCTTTTAGGTCGTAGCTCCCAGTGTGAAGGGGGTTGAAGGGACAACCGTCAGACCTATTGTTTGTTCATTGAGTGCATGTGTAGAGGGAATCTTGGGAAACCATTTGTATGACAAGTGCGGCGTTTACACGAAATTGGCACATGGCGGAATATGCTATAAGTTGATAGGTAGTAAAATTTTTCTAAATTCCAAATTCAAGTATTTTTCCAACACGAATTGTTTAAAAGTTTGTCCAGTTTTCTGGGGGTCTTTTTTAATTGCAGTCGTCGGAGGCTCTCTTTGTTCTTAATGGCCATGCCACCAATAAAAACAAACCCCTGTTATTTTAGAGATGAGTCAAGAATTATTGTTACAATTGAGAATTTAATATAAAAATACATTTTTTATTTGTGTATAAGATATCGGACTGGAACCGCATTCATGTAACAAGAGATGATTTTATTTCTCAAAAACCATAAAATATTATGTCTACGTTAGAATAATGTTGATTTTGTGTCAATCTGCTTTGTAAATACATGTTGTGTCACTAATAAATGTTAGAATGGGGATAATATATGATTGCAGCGTAGATAATTCCAATTTAACGAGCTAGTATTTGATGTTTTGAATAAAATGAAACCAGTAGCGCGTGATGACAAGAATACCCCAAAGTCGTGATTTGAGGATATTGTCCTCTGTTTGTGTTTAACAATCATACAACAGTAAAATATATTAAAAATCAAACTTTCAATAAATAAATTGTAAAATTAATTCGGATCCTACCACAATATTTATCATCCCCCATACCTGACATTTACGGGCGGTGAATAAAAAACAAATTAAATTCTCGTTTTCATATTTTAACCCTTATGAGGACAAAAAGGCTCAGAAATTAAAACGAGAACAACATACAACAGCCTTTAACATTTTCTGATATGTACGTTAGTTATTGTTCTTCAATTAATTAGCATGTAATTCCGTGTAAACTTAAGTGCTTTAAGGGACCATCCGTGTACATCAATTAGTGTGTGTTCCTCTGGGGAGATGTACAGTAACAGCAAATTTCTTGTTAATTAATTATGTATATGTATCTATATAATTTCTTTTATTATATGAAGGATTTACTCGTAGAAATTCGTTTTACTTAATTTTAAGGTAAGGCTTATATTTTATAAGTATTTTCGGTAGATCGAAAATTACGTAAAATTTAAGTAGAGGGTGGAGTCGCTTAACGGTGTGATCCCGGAAATTTGTTGTGTCTATCGGGAAATTTGTTTTACCGTAAGCAACATAAACTATTTTGGCTTCAATTATTTCTGCAAGTGTCATGTTAATTAAGACCTCCTTTCTTATTTTGGTTTGGATCTGGAGGCAAAACATTTTAATTACACAGTCATCATGGCTCTTTTTTGTGGAATGAATTAAACAGAAATATTATGGTAAACAAAATTTTCGTCTGTAATAAATGTACTATAATAACATGAAAATTGTACAAAAATTATGCTGTTAATTCAGTTAAACTAACTGAAGCCAAAATGGACATTTGTCTAAAAGCTAAATGCCATTCATGTGACAAATCGTATAACCAAACGCTGTGCCAGCATTTTTATAAGCAACCTTCAAGTTTCCACGCCTCCTCCCAAGTCAGGGGTTTTATAAGCCCATGTCCTCTCCCTCAAACAAACGTTTGTGAATGTGGGCTCAAAATCCCTGACTTTCAGGGGACATGACGTAAACTAATAACCACTGACTTGAGAGGATGCAAGTTTCAATATATACTGGTGTTTTTTAATGGCAAATGTTTTCCTAAAATTAGTTACTTAATGAGCGTGACAAATTTCTTTGTGACGTTATATTATTGTATTTTGCAGATGTCTAACCTTTAAGTTTTGTGCCAAACTGGAGATTTATGTGTTTTCTCCACCTGACTTTTAAATACAATGCACAAATTTATTCATATAAGACCATCAGCTGTTTTACAAAATCGGACTTGAATGAAACATGTGCTGATTGATCAATACCGTTTACATCATACATAATAGTATATGAAAATAACAAAACTTTTTTGATTTTGGATTATGGAATTTTCTTGGCACCAAATGGTAGGTCAAGTTAGTTTATATCTAGTTACATTTCATACTGATGCATTATTTCAAGGTTTTCTTATCGGCTTAAAGTTTTAACAGATATAGCCCCTTTCACGAAAAGGGGACGTCTTGAATTAGCCCACTAGATGAAACTGCTGTTTGTGCCGACATCAATACGATACATTTAGTACCGTTCAACCATAAACCCGAGAAAATAGATCAGGTCACGTGTCTGAATGAACCCTGTTTTGGGCCCTTGTGTGGCCCCTGGACCTTATTAAAAGATGATAGTTTTATTTATATGGAGTTTTGTAGGGAAGAGTAAGATCCAGTGAAATGTGACCATTCGCCCCCTCCTAAAATAAAAAAAAATTAAGAAAATTTGACGGTTTCCTATTGTTTTTCTATCTCTCCGGTCGGCAACATTTTTTACACTGTACGCCCGCCTGACTTAAAATTCGCCCCAGAAAAACTTGTAGGTTGCAATGTGGTCTAAGGCCACTCCAAATTTATTTCTAATTCTTCGGATTTTTTAGTGATAAAAATAGGCGTGAGCGTGTGAAATCAGTTTTAATAATTTTTTATTTTTTTTTCAATAGCAAAATATTGGAGCGTAACTTCAAAACTGAGGCGAACACAACAGTTTAAAGTGTTTTCCTTTCTTTTTGTATTTTTTTCAAAGAGCGATCGAGCAAATTTCAATTTTCTATATTTAGGAATACTTGAAAATTAAAAAAAAAAAAAATAATAATAAAAAAGAAAAAAATGGAGCAAGTAAAGTTTAAAAAAAAAAAAAAAAAAAAAAATTAGAACCCATAATATGAGGAGCGAGCGAATCCGAAGTACTATTAATTAATTTGGAGTGGCCTAAGCTTGAAAGGGTTCACCAAACGCTCGTTATAACTACAAAGCATTTGAAATGTAAATCATGAGTCTGTTTATAATATCTTTGAAAGAGTTAACGGGACTAACCTATCATTGTTTTTATGGTGAAAAAAAGAAAGATGACCGTGTAAGAAGGGATCAAGTTTAACATTTGATCCTAAATGGATTTGATTTTCAGCATGAAGTCAGCAATACGCGCTGCAGGCTTCTGTGGGCATTGCCTTATGACCGATTTGCGTTAAGACAACATCAGCACAGCGCTTAACATACACCATAAACGGATCCAGGATATTTGAAACGGATAGAAGTGTTATGTTTGGGCAGTATAGTATATATTTTGCAGTCAAAAGTTTAAAAATTAAAAGAAAATTCGCGGGGTTAATAAAGAGTTGAATTTCTACAGAGATTCTATCTAAATGGGGAAAAAGAAGATACTTTGTTTTTATGAAATTTAAAATCCGACATTCCTTAACTCAAAACCAACTTGAAAGTATCTCATCAGTAGACGTTCTACTCGATGACATTTTCATAACGTCAAAGAATAAATGACGTCATATATTTTGATATAGACATTTCCGGTACATAGTACCTGCTCTACGAATATTGATGAATTCAACAAAGCAATCAGATGTTATTCAATCTACTACTCAGACGAAAAGATATGAGCAAGAAAACCAAGCAGTTGTCATCTTCTTTGTATTTTGTTGCTGTGCATTCGGAGGTTTGTCGGATTTATTTTGATTTCCATAAAAGGTCAAGGTTGGTCAGATCTTTTATATTTTGCCCATACATTTGCCTTGCCCATGCCTTGGCATGTAAATTTGGAAAGAGCTGACAGCGTTATTAGATTGCTGTCAAAGTTGACTTTTGACCTTTATTTTAGATCCAGGTCATCGTTCAACAGGCAGAACATTTCAAGTACACTTTCATAAAAGTTATCAATCCATAAAACAATATGAATTCAACAACAGATTCTCCGATTGTCAACGTAACGGAGCCAGTAAAACACCATCATGTCGAAGAAAAACAATCCGCAATTTTGTTTTTTATATTTAGCTGTTGTGCTGTAGGAGGTAAGTGTTTTTTTTTAATTTTTAACATGCAATTGCGAAAATATTGCAATTTTTATGTATGTTGTTTGAGTATATACATATGGTGTTTGAGTATATGCGTCCGAATCTGTGACTATAGAATAGTTTAGCACAATGCCATCGTCTATTCCGACAACAGAAGCAGTGACAAACTTGAAAAAAAACGTATTGTAATTCCAATTAATTGTTGAAAAGTACACACATGTACACAATTGCTTTTCACTTTCGACATCTATATTGTATGAAAATTGTGTGTTGATTGTATAAGAATATTTTATTACCAATTATGGTCCCACGAGGGGCAAACAATTTACATACAATGATTGAAATGATTTGAGGCATACAAACAAGGTTTACACATACATTGAAAGTTTGTGATGGACAGGTTCAGAGCATGTATATATATGTTGTATTTGTTTGGCCCATGTGGGCACAAAAAACAAATAAATAAATAAAATATATATCCCACAGACATTAGAAATTAGTGATGCGAGTTATACAGATTTTTTTACCGGGAATAGGCACTTGTATTTTACTACATGATGCAATTATTTGTTTCTATTTGTTATTTTTTTACCAAAAATCTAACCGATTGGTGAACAGTATTGCATAGTAAAATCACATGAAAAGAAAGAAAAGCTTGTAATTCGAGTCACCTGTGTAAAAACTCAAGTTGATTGAAAAAAGTGTTCACCTTTGCTAAATATGTTCTTAAAAAGTATCTTTTACATAATTGAGTCTCTGGTATTAGCTGTTTAAATCTAACACGTATGTATCTGAATGTTAAAAGAAATTGAAAGTTATATTTAGCTGAAAGATTTTATCCATAATGTAATTTTTGTGAAAAATAAGTCCTTATAATATATTATAAAGTTGCTGAAAAAAACATTTACCATAGACCTACTTTTATTCTTTTTCTAAATTATATCACCAGATGAATTTGGATTTAATAACATCAAAAATATATTGTTTTCTTTGCCATATTCATGATACTGTAATTTAAGATAAAAAAATTACAATATGAAAACTACAAAATTATGTGTTTTCCACATGGGTGTACATTACAGAAATTCCTATATACACAAACGTTGCCAAGCTATAATGTTTTTTTATGATTTTCTACTGTATTTATTGGTTACCAAATAGGTTTTCTGAAGCCACACCTGACAGACTTATTTAAAATATACTCTTGCTCATAAATATGGAATATTTTTATTTTCGACCTTTCATTAGAAACAGGTATGGCGAGACTTTGTCAAGCAAAATTCTTTCAAGGAAATGACAGATATACTGCTTGTGGGATGATTATGATATTAGAGGATAGTTAAATAATAAAATTGGATGAAATAAAACATTTGAAAGGATTCTATTCGGAATACAAAATTAGCATTTTATCACAAAAATGTGGATTTCAGAACTCATAAAAATAGCCTGGAAGCCATCGGACAAAAATCTTAAATAAAAATCTTAAATCGGACACTTTTATAGCTTGTTGTAAAATAATAAGACTTGCATGCCTAAAGATTTTTGGAATTCTGGCTAATAGTTTTTGAATGCAAGGTTTTGACTCATGCAGAAAATGTCAATATTCCATATTTATGACCAAGTGTATGTATATATTTTTCGTCAGTTATGTCTTCAACTTTGTTGAAGCTAATAATTATGAATTAGTCATCATTCTTAAAGTAGTAGCTTAAGCTCTTTGATGAAAAAGTCTTTGGCCTCTTGATTTCAAAAATGAGACTACAAGAGGGCCAAATCCGGTTTGCTACTTTAAGGGATTAGAAGAAGACCTTGTGACCTACCCTATGATTTTAAGTGACCTGCGACATTCAAATTATTTAATAAACAAGTTCTAACTTTTGGTGACCAGTCTCATTTGCCTAAAAGAGACCTAAGGCCATTCTTAAACACGACCTTGTGACCTGTAGGGAGTACTCTCATGGATCCCCAAAAGTCTGACGTGTCACAGTCTCAATAATTTTCACATGCTTACGTGTTTTGTTAACATATGTTATGCTATCGCTATTAACCCCGATTTGGGGGTGCATTTAAATCAATGTATCAAATGTGATATTTAAAAATTCGGTCATATTAATCAAGGTACGGTTTTATGCATTCTCAACCTTTCTCAATCCACCCCAAGCAGTGGAGCAAACGCAGAGTACACACAGCAACCTCACAGCTGTCCAGTGGCAGTTCCTGGGATTTGCATACGGTTCTCAGCTAGAGAAGTCAGGAAGTGGCCGTTAAATGATTGGTAAAAGGATGATCACCATGGACTGTGTTTTTACATTATCTGTAAAATGCCAATTATTTTCAGAGCTGCATTTTATAGTATTACATCCGGCTTGCCAGGACCTTAAAGTTGAAATCACGTTATGAAATTTTGTTGAACCTATATATCATTTCAGTCCATGGATCCCTTGTTGTTATTTTAAGATCAAACTATGGATTTTATATAAAGTAAAGTATAATTGATTATATCAATATTCAGATTTAGAGCATTTAGAAGTTTCATCCATTATGAGCAATGTTTAAGAAAGATATGACAAAGATTAATGTTTAGTAGACAGCACCGCATCGTCTCAACAAGAAGTTCCGGAAAGTAAAAAATCGAAGTGTTGACCTTATTTAACGTTTCATGCCCGTAGCCAGAAATGTTCAATGGGTGGGGATACTAGTACATCAACTCGCGAGCTACGTTCACGACTTGGTGTCTGAGGTATTTGGTGCAAAAACCAGTAATTGTAGCCATTTCCTCTCACTGTTTTTGAATTTCCGACAGTCCTTTTTTAAGACTTTGATAGTCAAACTTCAATCAGAATTGCGAATTAAATATTGCTTATTCAAGGGGGTTCGTCCGAACCCTTCGAACCCCCTGGCTACGGGTATGAATTATACTCTTTATAAAGGCTATTGAAAAATATTTTATATGTTATAAGTAACTTAATTAGCCCAAGTTACTCCCATATGGGTCAATGGCTACATAAACAGAAAATACATGAAATATATGAAATGAATCAGTAAGAATGTATCTTATTTACCGGTTCTACAAAAAGGTTTCAACAGTATCTTGAAAAATTTCGTATCGTTATACATATCTAGCCTATGTATATTTTATATGCTTGCCCCAAGCCAGGAATTTTATGTTTAAACGTTACTTGTTTTTATTGTATACTTGATGTATACTTATCTGGCCTATAGTATCACCATTTTACAAAAAAAAAATTTGGTGCCTTTTACAGCTTGTGGTAGGGTGGGGAATGGGGATGTGTATTCACTATTGAAGACCTCAGTAAAACCTGTAGATATTTGTAATTTACAATTTTGTATTGCAGTTTCCCGGACAATCACAGCACATCTTTTTCTGTACAAAAAATCAGTACGAAAACATATGACCGACGAAACACGCACAAGAAATGTGTGTCGTAAATCGTTTATAACTGTTTCGAGCCATTATTTTCAACTGTCGGATTATGTGACTTAACAACTAAACTAAGGATTACAAAATGTAAAAATATCTGTATTCGATTTGATATAGATTTATCATGATTATTTACACGTACTTAAGTACGTACAATGACGAGGTGTGTAAAAGGAGACAAGTCCTTAACGTTGGATTGATGGTTTTATCGAATTGTTACAATTTTGTTGTGGGAAATCTTATTACAGCTTTAAAGGTTTAAAATACAAGATCTAAAACCGACATTTTACATCGTTTATACTTGTAAATGTATGATTTAGTGGCATTATTACGTTGATGCAGTTAAGTATTGCCTGAATGGGATCACCTCCAAGAAAGGAAATGTTAGAAAACTTATTTAAGAAGAGCATTTACTGAAAAGCTATCCGCCGATATATATGAATAGCTACTTTACACGATGACTGAAATAATGGCGCGACTTCAAAATCATCTGGGATTTTTTGCGTTGATTTTTAAAAACCTGATATGTCCATTTTAAAAAAAAAAGGTTAGACAAAACAACACTATCAACTTATTGGTTTTTGAAAATCTATATTGGTGTTTTGCTTTAAAACCCAAAAGTCTTTCTCGCAATATAACATGTGGTCCTGATCCTGCGTTTATCTTGGGTCTTTTGTCATGTCCGTAAGACATAGCGAGTTGAGTGTTCTGGGAATGTCTAAACTCATTCATTAAGCGTGAAATGTAAATGTATTTTGTGTTCAATTGTATATTATTGGAATTGCTATAAACCCAAATGGGTTTTTTGTTTGCAAATAAAGACATTACAAGTGCAATCGAATTTACGTGAAGAATCTAGTCTTTCTAATGAAACATTCGATCACTTATATTATATACATGATATAGGGAGATGCGAGAGGAGGTGCATAATTAATTTATAGGAAAGCTCAGATTTTACGTTCCATGTGTCTTAGATTTTTGTGTGTGCACCTTGACGTGAATCAGTTCAATCATCGTGACGTTTCATGGGAACTTCTCATTTTTTCTTATGTCCTCTTGGGATGTTCGAAATCTGTTAGCATGACGTTGATTGCTGGAAACGGTCTAATCGTGTGTATTTTGCAAGGTTTCCAAAATTTCGTATATGTATTAGTAAGTTTATATAACCTCAACATTTTCTTGTCTTGACAGATGTTCGAACACACACGTGACATTGTCAATTTATGAATACTTTTCTACATTATGTACTAGCTATATATATATATATATATATATATAAACAAGAGGACAACTAGTCTCCATATATTTATCAATGCCTTGATCATTTTTCGTGTAATCTCAACATGGTCGACATGATCTGACATTTTTTTGCATTTTGTGGTATCATAGGTCTAACGGTTCTTCAATTATCAGTGAAATCAAAATAAACTTTCAGTGGCCATGCCACAGGCGGATCCAGACTTTTTGAAGGGGGCGCTTGCCAACACATCCTCGTACATGAGTGGATCTGACTTTTGGAAAGGCTTGCCTGCCACTTCATACTCGCCTGCATGTAAATTAAGTTTTTGCATTTTCAAAAGAGAGCCCGGGCCCCCTTGCCCTCCTGGATCCGCCCCTGACTTTCAAGTTTTTTTTTCTAGAGTGGGTTAATTTTTTTACAAATACATTTTTCTGCAGTATTCATACTTTAACATGTTTTTTTTTTAATGGTGACCCACTTAGTGGGCATAAAACTTTAATCCCTCACTCAGAGAGACCAGACGCAAACTTTAATATGGCCGATTTAGGAGTCCTCGGCATTCATGTCCGCGTCCGCAAGTATTAACCTGCCAAAAATAAGGTTACATGACCCGTATTTCAACATTTATGGTACTTCATGACTTGACCATGTTTGACCTAAATTTCTTGCTTTTTTGACTCAGGTTCAGTTTTACGTTCGACCTCAAATCTCAGATATTGTGTGTCCTATCGTATATAGCTGGGTGTGCTAACGCATCTCGGGACGTCCTTCAGCACCCCATAAAGAGGTCAGTTAGACTTATATTTCATGCTTCATTGACTGGAGTTCAGGTTAAATTCAGACTGTATAACTCGGGTACTGGGGTCATACCACCTTGCACCTGCGTGTGTTGATGCATCCAATAGTTCCCAACCAAAAATAGGTAAGTTTGAATTGAGACTACATTCAAGTATAGTATGGTAGTCTCAGGCTAGAACTACATCTCATGCTTCATTATCTCAGTTTCAGTTTCATGTCCGACATTATATCTCAGATACTGAGTGCCCTACCATTGTCAACATATATCTGTTCCTCATAACAGAAGTTTCAATGGAACTTTTCTTATAGATTATTTCAGTATATTTTTTCCATAAGGAACATGTATTATATAAGTTTTATTTCATCAGGAACAAATATTACCATAAAAGTTCCTGAGGAAGTAATATTATATAGTATTTCTTCTTTTGGAACTTTTGTTATGGAGAAACTTCTGTAACATGACACCATCATGTAGCTTGTAGGTGTAAGCAGTCTGTCAGCATCCCAACATAAATATGTTAGTTTGATCAGTGCAATGTACCCGGCTAATTTATCTCAAATACTGTGTGCCCTAACATCAGGTACTGGTAGTTGGGTATGCTGATGGGTCTAGGGAGTTTTTCAGCATCGCAACAAAAACAAAATATGTATGAGTTCGACCTACATTACACAGTCCATTGATTCAGGTTAAGTTTTATATTCATCCTAAGGTAAATTAGGTTATTGCCATCTTCCTACATATGGTGACAGAAACTTGTTATAGATTGATTGATTGTTGTTTAACGTGGCAAATATTTCATGCATATTCAGGAGCGGGGAAACTTGTTCTAGAAAGAGTAGAACAAGGAAAAAAATCCGAGAAATCTCCGTACATGTAGCTTCAAGTGATTCGATCTTGTTTGGTGTAATAAAAAAAAAAACAGTCGACATTAGCTTAGTCTTGGAATTTTAACTATATTCCTGAGACTACTATAACACATGTGTTATTATTGACTCCGGGGAAGATTTCTCATAGTCTCAGGTTATTCACAGTCTTATTGTAAAGGGAAACCCCGGTGGTCACGGTCTACGCTTTCTATTTTCCTCTGTGATGTTTTATTTTTTCTGCTGAATTTTAAGTAAAGTTTTTTGTTTTGGTAGGTCAGCAAATCTACCATTTACTAGTGGAGCAGGAGTTGCTCACCCTTCTGG